>QODF01000157.1:890221-990525 GCA_024372805.1 Oostethus manadensis
CCGCTTATCCTCATTAGGGTCACGGGGATGCTGGAGCCTATCCCAGCAGACTTTGGGCGAGAGGCGGGGTACACCCTGGACTGGTCGCCAGTCAATCGCAGGGCACATATAGACAAACAAACATTCACACTCACATTCATACCGATGGACAATTTAGAGCGGCCAATGAAGCTAACATGCATGTTTTTGGAATGTGGGAGGAAACCGGAGTACCCGGAGAAAACCCACACACGCAAATAGTTTTTCACACCACAGTATATGTATGTATATATATATATATATAATTATATATATATGTGCGAATGTACATACACATACATGTATATATATGTTAATATGTATGTATATATATACATATGTGTATATACGTTTACTGTATATACAGTATATGTATTCTACACACAAGGGGGCAAATAGTTTTTCACACCACTGTACACACACATACATATACATATATACACACATATATACTGTATATATATATGAACATATATATGAAGTATATATATATATATATATAAAACCCTGCATATGTTTTTGGTCACATGATGCATCCGTTTCTGAAGGCTTCAGACTCCTTGCTGCAGTGCAAGAGCGCTAACCACTTCCCCACTGTTCTCTTTTGTGAGAACTATGAAGCCTCTCCAGCAAGCTCACCCCTGGATTAAGCAAAAATGATCTCATCTGACGCAAACCCCCTGAGATGCTTGCTCCCGGACGTCCTCCCGAGCTCCACGGCTGATCCGCTAGGGATGATGACGATGATGATCGCAACGCTGCGAGGAAGTTAGCGGCCTTCTCTCTCCGGAGGCCGCTTCTTGGTTTTTTGCCTCCACAATGAAAGGAAGGGATAAGGTGTGAGTGTGTGTGGGCTGCACACGACTGTAAAAGTGCGTCATCAGCACAAAGATGAAACTACGCGTGTGTGTGTGTATTTTAGGCAAGGTGCCTGCCCTGGAGCGAGATAATGTGAAGACAAGCAGATGGGGGAACTTAAAGGCAAATCCACTTGGGCAAAGCCGAGCTGGCACAAAGTAAGAGAAGGTCTTAGAACATCTCCCAGCACACACTCACGGCATGCCAGCTAGCTGCATGACAAAGAACTGAACACTCTGTGTGTGTGCGAGTGTGTGTGCCGTTTTGCATATTTTACCGAACCGCGCGTCCTCACGTCGTCACGCAGAAGCGACATTCATCCGTATCACCGACAAAAAAACCCGATTCCGCCCGGTTAGACTCCAGCGGAACGAACTTTGATGAGGATTGACGACATCATCGGTCATCGCACTTTCCCGATCGGCATTTCCTAACAAATCGGGAAGCGCCGCCGGTTCTTATTGCACCATAAGCAGGGAAAGGCTGACTGGGTAGACAGGTAGTCTCAACTGGAGACTCTAAATTGCCCACCGGTGGGAATGGGAGTGTGATTGGCTGGCCTCCTGCCCCAAGTCAGCTGGGATAGGCTCCAGCATACCCGTCACCCTGATGAGGATCAGCGGTATAGAAAATGGATGACACTTCTATAGAAGTAAAACAATCATCTACATATATATATCTTTTTATATGTCATCTTTTTTGGGAAACATATTTAGCGGTTTTCTGTTACTACACTCGGGGAAAGCTTCGTCTCAGGACGCCAAGCACTAATGTAGACGCTGTGCGTGCACACTTGACATGTAAGAGTTTGATTGATGGGGAAATAGATGGCAAATTACGGCGTCTGTCCTGATGGATGACACCATTCGGCCCAGTATGCTGATAAAGCTTTGAATCTCATGCATGGCGGAGGAAAGGGGGCGCCTCCCTACTGGTTATCCCTCACATGCGTCTTTGTCTGGGGGGGGGCTCCCATGTGTTTGTTTACCACCAGGAGCAGACCATCACTCAGAGTTAAACGTAAGCCATGGATTGTTTGTGCTACTCCAATTGGGGCGGCGTCTTATGGATGTTCCGCGCTAAGAATGACGGACGCCGATTGTCAGATTGTCACGTTTCTACTCTTCATCCAACTCCATTAAAAGTGTTGGGAAAAGCCATTATTAAACACCACTAGCTGTTAGTTCTGTAATAACAATTCTCATAATTAATAAAGGAAACAGATATTGCTTCAGGTCTTATAGAATATCAAATCATAAAAGATAATAATTATAAAAGAAATACAGCATAGATGGTAAAAATCCAGAGTTCAAGTAAAATATCTTTCATTCATTTTCTATACCGCTTATCCTCATTAGGGTCGCGGGGATGCTGGAGCCTATCCCAGCTGACTTTGGGCGAAGGCCGGGGTACACCCTGGACCGGTCGCCAGTCAATGGCAGGGCACATACAGACAAACATTTACACTCACATTCACACTCTAATGGACAATTTAGTGTCGCCAATGAAGCTAACATGCATGGAATGTTGGAAGAAACCAGAGTACCCGGAGAAAACCCACACACGCACGGGGAGAACATGCAAACTCCACACAGAGATGCCCAACGGAGATTTGAACCCTGAACCTCCCGACTGTGAGGCCAATGTGCTAACCACTCATCCACCGTGCGGCCAGTAAAATATCATTTCAAAGTAAATCAGGTGAGGACCGTAACAATGTAGTCACTATTGGATTTGGGATATTAATAATCATTATGAAAATTGTATAATACAAATAAAAGCGCTTATACTATAATAAATAACGCATAAGAAACAAGGCATGCATTAAATATATATTACCAAATTAAGTCAAATATATCATTTTAAACTTATTCAAATCAAATCTGGAGTAAACCGTCACACCGCCAACATTGCCAATAACTACTTGTTTCGAAATATTAACAATAATGATCAAGATTACATCATTAAATGATCAAACCATATAATAAGACACTCTAAATGTATGTTACTAACAAATTAATGAGTAAAATATCATAACTTCTCTATTTTTTGGATATGACACATATATACACAAAATCTAATATTATACTAGAAATAGTAAAAAAAACATGAAATGTTTCAATAAATCAGACAATTAAAGCAGACTTTTGGACACAAATTGTATGTTTGGAATCTTTATAATATTAAAAGCACAAATATGATCTGATACAAATGGTGGAATAATAATACAATGCATATATTTGTGTTTATGAAATATTTTCACCCAAGCGCCGCCTCCTATTCAAATATGGCTGACAGATGAGGACGTTTTGATTGATGGGCCGTCGACGAATGGCTGGCGAGTTTATGAGGCAGAGCAAATCTGAATACCGGGACCCGGTGGTCACCCTCACGCTGCATTGAGAACTATTTTACAACATGTTATGTCGACAAGGTGCGTCACCGCGACGACGAGATGCACCCAAATTACAACCTGCGGTGCGTTAAGGGACCGAAACGCACTGTGGGAATTCTCAGCGGCTGTTTTGGCACACTGACAGTTGGCTTGAATGAATGAAAAAGCGGAACGGGTGTGTTTTTGGTTTACATATCACACATATCACCTGAATATAACAACACAGGTGAATGCGTGCTAGTTTGTTTTCACCACGCAATCCTTGCTCACAAATACGACTTAGCTTCGGGACGCTAATCTGAGCCCGTTTTGGGACTTTGGGAGCTTCTTGCGTGACAATAGAGCCGTTTTTGTCTTGTTTTTGCTCGGTACTGTGCTTCGCCAGATGCTAAGGTCTGAGGTCTTAATCCGATATTCATTTAGATGTGAGCCGCGTTCCTTCAAAAGGTGGAGGAAACAAATAATTGGCCCTTTAATGGTAATCAATGCCTTCCCCATGCATCATCTGGCCGTGCGTGTGTGTGTGTGTGTGTGTGTGTGCGATACAAATACGCTGCCAGCCACCTGGGGGCGGGGCTAGCTGGGTTGAACCCCCTTTCCTGACCCCGCTTTCTCAGAGGACAGCCAGCAACATATCAAAGAGTAATGTGGAGTGGGGGGGCACAGCCGGGCCATTGGGTTTCTGGCAAAATCATCTCAATAAATAAATATCACAAGATGCCGCTGGAGGGGAGCGCTTTGATGTGAGGGCGGGTCGGGCCCCGTTTTTCTCTTTTCGTGCACACTTTCTCCCAGCATCGGTACCGGCAGAACTTTCAACAAAATGGATCACGGGGGACGTAAAGTGAGGTTTTAAAATATAATACATAATAAAAAATCACTTCACAAAAGCCCCTTCTGGAGTCAGCCAAACTTACCTACATTTGATCTTAGCTCTGCTTTTTAGCATCACACTTTCTGACGACTGGTAGCATTTTGTTGTTTGGTTTTGTGTACAAGACCCCCGCTTCCACAACGAAGGTTTATAGTAAACGCTGTTGTCACGTAAACGACGGACGCAAACCAGCAGCTGTTTGCACCGAAAAACTGTCGTGAAGTCGTTATGAAACAAAACAAGCCTTTCTCAAGGTCGCTTTTTAGCAACATGTTTGTTGATGGTGGCCAACCCAAAGCAGAAACACACCCACCAAAAGTTACACCACCTTCATTTTGTCTTCCTAGCATCGCGTTTTGTGTTTATCAACATGTTTTGTTGTTTTGTCAAAGCTAATTTGTCTCTACTTGTTTTAACAAGAGAAACGAGAACAGCTCGTCATTATCCGTAATCATGAGGAAGGAAAATCCTCATTGGGTAACCTCTTCACACTCTATTATGCTGCAGTGTATTGTTATTATACCGTAATGTAGTGTTATTATACTGTAATGTAGGTTATTATACCGTAATTTAGTGTTATTATACCGTAATGTAAGTTATTATACCGTAATTTAGTGTTATTATACCGTAATGTAGTGTTATTACACTGTAGGGTAGTGTTATTATACTGTAGTGTAGTGGTATAATACTTTAGTGTAGTGTTATTATACTGTAGTGTAGTGTTATTGCACTGTAGGGTAGTGTTACTATACTGTAGTGTAGTGGTATAATACTTTAGTGTAGTGTTATTATACTGTAGTGTAGTGTTATTACACTGTAGGGTAGTGTTACTATACTGTAGTGTAGTGGTATAATACTTTAGTGTAGTGTTATTATACTGTAGTATAGTGTTATTATACCGTATTGTAGTGTTATTACACTGTAGGGTAGTGTTATTATACTGTAGTGTAGTGTTATAATACTTTAGTGTAGTGTTATTATACTGTAGTGTAGTGTTATAATACTGTAGTATAGTGTTATTATACCGTATTGTAGTGTTATTACACTGTAGGGTAGTGTTATTATACTGTAGTGTAGTGTTATAATACTTTAGTGTAGTGTTATTATACCGTAGTGTAGTGTTATAATACTGTAGTATAGTGTTATTATACCGTATTGTAGTGTTATTACACTGTAGGGTAGTGTTATTATACTGTAGTGTAGTGTTATAATACTTTAGTGTAGTGTTATTATACCGTAATGTAGTGTTATAATACTGTAGTGTAGTGTTATTATACCGTAATGTAGTGTTATTATACTGTAGTGTAGCGTTATAATACTGTAATGTACTATACTATATACTGTAATGTTACTATAGTGTATTGTAGTGTTATTATACTGTAGTGTAGTGTTATTACATTGTAGTGTAGTGTTATTATACTGTAGTGTAGTGTTATTATACTGTAGTGTAGTGTTGAAAACACTGTAGTGTAGTGTTATTATACTGTAGTATAGTCTTATTATACTGTAGTGTAGTGTTATAACACTGTAGTGTAGTGTTATTATACTGTAGTGTAGTGTTGAAAACACTGTAGTGTAGTGTTATTATACTGTAGTGTAGTGTTATTATACTGTAGTGTAGTGTTATAACACTGTAGTGTAGTGTTATTATACTGTAGTGTAGTGTTATTATACTGTAGTGTAGTGTTATTATACTGTAGTGTAGTGTTATAACACTGTAGTGTAGTGTTATTATACTGTAGTGTAGTGTTATTATACTGTAGTGTAGTGTTATTATACTGTAGTGTAGTGTTATAACACTGTAGTGTAGTGTTATTATACTGTAGTGTAGTGTTATTATACTGTAGTGTAGTGTTATTATACTGTAGTGTAGTGTTATAACACTGTAGTGTAGTGTTATAACACTGTAGTGTAGTGTTATTATACTGTAGTGTAGTGTTGAAAACACTGTAGTGTAGTGTTATTATACTGTAGTATAGTCTTATTATACTGTAGTGTAGTGTTATAACACTGTAGTGTAGTGTTATTATACTGTAGTGTAGTGTTATTATACTGTAGTGTAGTGTTATTATACTGTAGTGTAGTGTTATAACACTGTAGTGTAGTGTTATAACACTGTAGTGTAGTGTTATTATACTGTAGTGTAGTGTTATTATACTGTAGTGTAGTGTTATTATACTGTAGTGTAGTGTTATAACACTGTAGTGTAGTGTTATAACACTGTAGTGTAGTGTTATTATACTGTAGTGTAGTGTTGAAAACACTGTAGTGTAGTGTTATTATACTGTAGTATAGTCTTATTATACTTTAGTGTAGTGTTATAACACTGTAGTGTAGTGTTATAACACTGTAGTGTAGTGTTATTATACTGTAGTGTAGTGTTATTATACTGTAGTATAGTGTTATTATACTGTAGTGTAGTGTTATTATACTGTAGTGTAGTGTTATTATACTGTCGGGTAGTGTTATAACACTGTAGTGTAGTGTTATTATACTGTAGTGTAGTGTTATTATACTGTAGTATAGTGTTATTATACTGTAGTGTAGTGTTATTATACTGTAGTGTAGTGTTATTATACTGTCGGGTAGTGTTATAACACTGTAGTGTAGTGTTATTATACTGTAGTGTAGTGTTATAACACTGTAGGGTAGTGTTAGTACACTGTAGTGTAGTGTTATTATACTGTAGTGTAGTGTTATAACACTGTAGTGTAGTGTTATAACACTGTAGGGTAGTGTTATTACACTGTAGTGAAGCCACTAGAACAGTACACAAAATAGCTCATTCACGAGCGTATGTTTTGCCATTATTGACTAATGCAACGTAACGTGTGTTGCGTTTTAAGAAATGTTTTCCATTTTCACAGATGTGTTAAAAAAGACCTGACTTGACAGTAGACGTTTTTGACATTTTCTTTGAAGTTTGTTCTGTTTGTGTAAAATCTAAAGGTTATTGTTGTTATATATGTTGTTGTTATTTCACATGTCCCATTTCACACAGTTGTTCACTTTGGTTTTTGCCAAAAACACCGCACCAATTTTGCTGTCCGGACTTGTAGTGATGACCTGATAAGCAACATGACGAACAGGCAGCACGTGTGTGGCCTGCAAGGTTGATGGTACAATCGCTGAGCTCATCCAGTGGTCAATAATGTTCTCCTGGCTCTACTGGGAGTGTTTTCAGGAGAGTTAAACAGCATGTCTCCCAGGAGGGGGTGCCGTTATTGACTGCTGGCCGTGGCTAATTATTTTGCAACAAGCCTCTTCAGGGGGGAGACAATGGGAGAGAGAGAATGTGACGCTAACCGTAGAAGTAGTGTGTGTGTGTGTGTGTGTGTGTGTGAAGCATCTTATTGTTGCTGACCAATGAAACCAAAAATGTTAACACAAATTTTTCTAGTTTTAAAAGCAAAAACAATTCCAAATGCATATAAATGCATGTAAGTGATTAATGAAAGGGCTAAGAGGAAATTTAAGGTTACTTTTACCTTAATTGGGTCTTTGAGAGCAGTCACGTCCTGCCTGGCAAAATCGTGATGTAAATCTTTGACGTGAAAAAAGTCGTTCTTGCTTGCTGTTTTTAATGTAAAAAAATCTTGAAGCATCCATCCATCGATTTTCTGTGCCGCTCATCCTCATTAGGGAGGATGCTGGAGCCTATCCCAGCTGGCTTCGGGCGGGAGGCGGGGTACACCCTGGAGTCGCCAATTAAGCTAACGTGCATGTTTTTGGAACGTGGGAGGAAACCCACGACCGGGGAGAACATGCAAACTCCACACAGAGATGCCCAGATGACTGTGTGGCCACCATGCTAACCACTCGACCACCGTGCGGCCCTGTATCAGAATGCAAAAAAAAAAAAAAATGTGGCGATACATTCTTTTCACAATGACATCAATTTAATGTAAATGTATTACACAGATTATCAAGACTAAAATGTTCTGTTCTGTTTTTTAGGATGTAAGGAAGGCGCTTGTTTGTGTGGACTTAATCACGTAAAGTCTTCATCCCAGGTGAAGACTTCCATCTCCTTCCTCTTTTGTTCCTTATTCACACAACGCTGTCAAGTGCTGTGTGTTCATGCAAAGACACGAGTTTGCTGTACTTTAAAGTTGGAGTATGATATTTTTTTTTCCCCCAGAAAAGTTTCCTCTTCCTCGTCAGAGCGTCTCGCCCTCAGGACAGAGTGCACCTTCGCCACATGCCTCGTAGGCTCGCCAGGAGCTCGTCGTCTCTGAACTTCACTGATTGCCACTCACTCAACCACCGAAACAGAAAAAAAAGGTGAAACCTCCCACACTGTTGCCATCCTCCCGTTTGCCTCTACGAACAAAACATGGATGACAAAAGAGGAACATTTTCACCCCCCTCATCAAGCTGCAGCTCTCGCTTTTGTTGCACTTTGCACGTTTTACGAGGCTCCTTTTTATCATTAACGTGTCCACATTTTTTTCGCCAAACTTTTAAAACATTTGCTAAAATGTTTTATTTTGTGATTTTACAATGCAATTTTTTTTATTTTATTATTAGCAATTGAAGGTATTTTTTTTTCATATTGTTGTTTTTCCTCGTTATAACAACAAAACAGACTCAGCAGCTAGGGAACAGGAAAGCCTGAGAAATTCTGCCACCTGGTGGTGTTTTATGAGTACTGCAGGAATAGGAGGGATCAGAGGAGAGAGACTTGTACTTTTAGTTCATAACGGGACCATCTGATAGCTCAAATAACTCAAAATTCTATGAAAAATATGAAAGAAAGAGCCAGGCCGCTAATGAAAAGGGGACGTCAGAGGGGTGGCGACAAGTTTTACGGTATTTTTGTCGCTTTCTTTTTATATGTATGGCCGTTCATAAAAAAAATGTTCATGAGAATGCAAGCTGGCGCCAACAATTGAACTTATGAACGTTGTTGCGTTTTTTATTACCCACAGCTTATTTTTCCACTGGCATAACAAATGTTGATGAAATGCATGCAACATTGTTTTTACTGGCTCTCACAGTCCTCGTGTCCTTGTCGCATGGTCTCATTAGATATCCCAGTCCGGGACCTTGTGTCCCCTTTTATTATTATTATTTGTATTATTATTATTGACACGCGTCACTACAAGTTGCATCACCTTGTGAGAGAGCAAGGTGAAAAAAAAACACAATATCTTCTGTTCTTCAACTCCAGTGGGATGCGGCTTCACAAAAACATAACAAAAATAAAGAAAAACAGCCGAGCTGCGCTATTAAGCTGGGGGAATGTCAGAGCTGCTTAATGAGACAAACTTCCAGGAATGCCATAAAATGAATTATTTGTCATTGGCCGTGTGTGTGTGTGTGTGTGTGTCTTTGGGAAGGGGGGATGAAGGCGGACCTTGATGGAGGGATGTGGCACTAGCCTGGGGGCTCGCTCCACTGTGAGGCTAGTTAGCTGCCATCATTAGGGAGGAGGGCGCTCATGGCGGGAAGGTGACACACACACACACACACACACACACACAAGTGTGCAACCATTGTATAAAAAAGCTAGATTTGATATCACTCTTGTTCTTAGCCAACTGGGGTTTTTATACAGTAGTAGCAAAACCCAGATAAGGGTGCATATGTGGTGGCATATGCACCCTTATCCCATCACGTGATGGACCCATCACAACCAGCAGAAGCCGACACTTTTATGCTTTTTTTCCCATTTTAGGCATGTTGGATAAACCTAAACACACCTGTAATGAATTCAACACGAGTTCCATTAGGTTTGCTTTTTAAAAATGCAAAATTTATACAAACTTCCACAAAATGTGTGGCTGTTTAAGCAATGCCAGTGGCTAACATACATACACGTCAATCATTACACCAGCCCCACTGATTGGCCGTGACGTCACCCCTTGTAGTAAATGTTTAAATATTCCATTTTCTTCCGCTTATCCGGATCGCAGGGGCAGCAGTCTCAGTAGGGAAGTCCAGACTTCCCGGTCCCCGGCGACCTCTTCCAGCTCCATCGGGAGGACACCAAGGCGTTCCCAGGCCAGCTGTGAGACATAGTCCTTCCAGCGTGTCCTAGGTCTTCCCCGCGGCCAAGAATCGGTGACAAAGGGCAGCCTTGGCGGAGGCCAACGTTCACCGGAAACAAGCTCAACTTACTGCTGGCAATGCCAACCAGGCTCCTGCTTCGATTGTACAAGGACCGAATGGCACGTAGTAGCGGGCCACCAATCCTGTACTCCAAGAGCACCCCCCACTGGACACCACGAGGGACATGGTTGAATGCCTTTTCTAAGTCTACATAAAACATGTAGACCGGTTGGGCAAACTCCCACATACCCTCCAGTACCCTTGCTAGGGTATAGAGCTGGTCCAGTGTTCCGCGACCGGGATGAAAACCACATTGCAGCTCCTGTAACCAAGGTTCGAATAACAGTCATACCCTTTCTCTCCAGCACCCTGGAGTAGACTTTCCAGGGAGGCTGAGGAGTGTGATCCCCCAATAGTTGGAACACACCATCCAGTCACCCTTTTTAAAAATGGGGACCAGCACCCCGGTCTGCCAATCCAGAGGTACTGTTGACCTTCCATGCAATGTTGTAGAGGTGTGTCAACCAAGACAGTCCCCCAACATCCAGAGCCTTGAGGAATTCAGGGTGAATATTGTCTACCCCCAGAGCTTTGCCATTGGGGAGTGTTTTAACTACCCCAATTACCTCAGCAACGGTGATAGAACTGTCCACGTACGTATCCTCAGACTCTGCTTCCTCTACGGAAGGTATGTCAGTGGGATTGAGAAGGGCCTTCCACCGACCAACTAAATCCTCAGTCGAGGTCAGCAAACCCCTAGTCAGCACTGTAAACAGTGTGAACTGGAGGCTGCTTCCACTTTCTGAGGTGTTGGACGGTTTGCCGACATGAAAGTCGTGCTCCATAGCCTCACCGAACTCCTCCCACACCCGAGTTTTTACCTCGACCGCCGCCGAAGCTGCGTGCCGCTTGGCTTGCCGGTACCTGTCAGCTGTTTCGGGCGTACCGCAAGCCATCCATGCTTGATAGGACTCCTTCTTCAGCTTGACGGCAGCCCTAACCCCCAGTGTCCACCATCGGGTTCGGGGCTTGCCACCACGACTTGCACCGACCACCTTGCGGCCGCAACTACAACTGACTGCCTCAGCAATGGAGGCACGGAATACGCCCATTCAGACTCAATATGCCGGTTCTCCCTCGAGATGCAGGCGAAGCTCTGCCGGAGATGAGAGTTGAAGACTCGACGAACGGGAGACTCTGCCAGATGTTCCCAGCACACCCTCACTACTCGTTTGGGTCTACCAGGTCTCTCCGGCATCCTTCCCCGCCATCTAATCCAACTCATCACCAGGTGGTGGTCAGTTAACAGCTCCGCCCCTCTCTTCACCCGTGTATCCAGAACATGCGGACGCAGGTCTGATGATACGACCACAAAGTCGATCATAGACCTGCGATCTAGGGTGTACTGGTGCCAACTGCACTTCGGAAACATCCTTATGTTCGAACATGGTGTTTGTTATGGACAAACTGTGATTAGCACAAAAGTCCAGCAAGAACACACACTACACGGGTTCATATCAGGGAGGCCGTTCCTCCCAACCACACCCCTCCAAGTCAAACTGTCATTGCCCACATGGGCGTTGAAGTCCCCCAGTAAAACTATGGAGTCACAAGCTGGGGTGCTCTCCAGAACCCCTCTGATAGACTCCAAGAAGGCTGGGTACTCTGAATTGCCGTTTGGCGCGTACGCACAAACCGCAGTCAGGACCCTTTCGCCAGCCCAAAAGCTTAGGGAAATAACCCTCTTGTTCACCGGGGATGACTCCAGCACAGAGGCACCAAGCCGGGGGGCTATTAATAAGCCCACACCAGCTCCTTGCCTCTCCCCTGCAGCAACTCCAGAGAATAACAAGGTCCAGCCCCTCTCAAGGAATTTGGTTCCAAAGCCCAGACTGTGGGTTGAGGTGAGTCCGACTATATGTAGTCAGAATGTCTCCGCCTCGTCCACAAGCTCGGGCTCCTTCGCCACCAGAGAAGTGACATTCCATGTCCCAAGAACCAGATTTGGGTTTGGGTGAAGGCCTGGCCACCTTTGCGCACGCCTGCAAGCCCCTACCCCAAGCCAGGCTCCAGGGTGAGGCCCCGGTGTCCCACGTCCGGGCGAGGTGCGGTCACTCCTCTTGCTATTTTTCATTAGGGTCCTTTGAACCACTCTTGGTCTGGCCCGTCACCTAGAACCTGTTTTCCTTGGGAGACCCTACCAGGGACATAAAGCCCCCGACAACATATCTTCTAGGATCACTCGGGCACTTAAAGCCCTCACCACGATAAGGTGGTGATTCCCGGAGATGTTTAAATATATACAGTGTATTTTTTTTACAGCCAATATTTGAATCAAAGATATAATAAAGAATAATACATCACTGCATAAAAACATATAGATATCACGGGTCTAAGCAGGGGTGTCCCGGCATATCCCAGCTGTAATGCGGAAACCCGTAAATGCCTGTCTACATACCATCTGGTGTGAAACTATTCACATCGTGGCCTTCATGGGGGGTAGAGACCATAGACCCACCCTGCACTCAACCATTTGTAAGTTGTCTACCAGAAGAAACTGAGAGTTGAGGATCTTCTTTCTCCACTGATCTCTCACTCACCTGAACAGAGGCAGTTTTTGGACTTCTTCAACGCATCTGACACCATCCAGCCTCAACTCTTCAGGGACAAACTGACACGGCTGGGAGTAGGATTACACCTGGTGCCATGGATCACTGACTACTTGACTGGCAGACCTCAGTACATGCGACTGGGGAACTGCAGGTCCGACACTGTGACCAGCAGCACGGGAGACATTAATTCATTAATTTTCTATGCCGCTTAATTTCATTAGGGTCGCGGGTATGCTGGAGCCTATTCCAGCTGGCTTTGGGCGAGAGGCGGGGTACACCTTGGACTGGTTGCCAGCCAATCGCAGCAGTGCATCAGGGAATTGTGCTCCCTCCTGTTCTGTTCACCCACAAAACATTTGACTTTAAGTCTTTGCTCTGCCGTGTACGGAAGTATGTGGTCGACGTGGCCATTGATGGACAGGAAAAGTGATCCAGGACGTTAACTGGTGTGACGCAGACCAGCTGCTCCTCAACACCACCAAGACAAGGAAAATGGTGGTGGACTCTAGGAGAAAGAGGACACGCCCAGAACCTGTTCTCATTAAAGGTGATCGTGTGGAGGTGGTTCACACCTACAAATACCTGGGAGTGCATCTGGATGACAAACTGGACTGGACTGCCAACATGGATGCTCTGCGCAGGAAAGGACAGAGCCGTTTGTACTTCCTCAGAAGGTTGGGATTCTTCAACGTATGCAAGAAGCAGTCTACAGATCTTCTACCAGACTGTGGTAAGTAGTGCCCCCTGCAGGCTCTGTCATTGGCACTGAGCTGGACAGCCTGACATCTTTGGCAGAGCAAAGACGCTGATGAGGCTCCTTTCCATCACGGACAACCAGCATCATCCAATGCACAGCATCACCACCCAACAGAAGAGCAGTTTCAGTGGCAGATTACTATCACTGTCCTGCTCCCCCGGAGGACTGAGCAGATCATTCCTCCCCCACATCTACAGTATCTGTCTATTTTTCTACTGTATCTGTCTATCCATCTACCCCAACAGAAAAAATACATTAATATTTAGTAGATCCTCCTTTTGCAGAAATAACAGCCTCCAATGAGGGTCTGGATTCTGGTTGAAGGTATCTTTGACCGTTCTTATTTACAAAACGGTCAGGTTTGATGGTTTCCGAGCACGGACAGCCAGCTTTAAATCACACCACAGATTTTCAATAATGTTCTGGTCTGGGGACTGAGATTCCATTACAGAACGTTGTACTTGTCCCTTTGGAGAACATGAGCAGTGTTTCGTTGTCTTTTTTCCAGCCCTGGCGCAACTTCAACCTTGTCGTGGACTTTTGAATGTTGTTCACTAGAATCTGCTGATACTGACGGGAATCCATGCAACCTTCAATTTGAACAAGATTGCCAGTAACTGTACTGGTCACACAGCCCCACAGCATGCCATATATTAAACGAACGCTGGTAGACAAACACTTGCTACCCACATGTTATGGAGTGGCCAGCCCAATCCCCAGACCTTAATCCAATGGGGAACTTGTGGGGTGACATCAAAAATGCTTTTGTGAAGCAAAACCAAGAAATGCTAATGAATTGTGGAATGTTGTTAAACAATGTTGGCGTGGAATAAGAGCTGAAAGGTGCCACAGGTTGGATGACTGCATGTCACACAGATGTGAAGCACTACTTCACATCAAAAAACTACTTATTAGTTTAGTGATTCACAGGATTGCCAAATCCTAGAAACAACAAAGTTAGTACAAAATAGTTTTGAGTTTGTAAAGCCAATGGCAGACACTGCTATTTTTTGGAACACCCCCCTTTCAACTAATTGGGTGCTTTAAGAGCCTTAAGAGCGTGCATATCATGAATACTGCCTTTGTTTTCTGAGAATCTACTTCACCTACTGGTAACTTGTTTGCCATGTAGCACTAAAAATACACTACTTTTGATTCATCTGGTTAGTCACATTGCTGTATATAATTATCGCACCATCTTGCCCGCCTTTTTGTTTCTGTCTCATCCCCCTGTTCACTTAAAACAACCCATAACCCGCAAACCAAAGTGCAAGCTTTGACTGTGGTGCATTAAGGTTCAGGGGTATACAGGAGGTAGACATATAATATACAAAAGCCGTCACATTCCATATTGTTGTCACCTCAGGGACACGCCGCGTTTGATTTGTATGCTTGCTTACAACGTCGGCCTTCATCGTCGTGGAGTCCGAGCGCGGCGCACATCAAAGCCAGCTTTCGTTTAGTCAGGTGCACAAAGCCCGTCTTCTCCTTGCAATGTAATTGAACCACTTCCACGTTAACGTGTCGCCGTGTTGCAACGCCTTCCAGTTCAAGGGTACGGACCCACCCGGATTCATTGAGTATGCGTACCGTATACTATTCAACAAAGGCAACAAAGCAGCACCCTATGTTTCCTCTAAACACGATCGTGAATCCTGCCCCATTTCTTTGACCCGCTGGAGGACGGCCTATAGAAGACATCTATAGAGTCCGTATTCCACAGCGGTGTTCAAGTACAACACCACTACCGCTTGAGCACACAAGACCAATACAAGAAATCAGACAGGGCGTTCTTTCTTATGCCGTAATTCCAGCTCTCGGGGCTAACTTAGTTTTCTGAACACCACATTCAAACGCATGCAATTAACTCACACCGAAGCCAAGAAAGCGACAAACATTCAAAATCCTCAGCAGACTGCAGTACCACCTGAAAAACTGCCACTTTAAAAAGACATTGTAAACATTTTGGCTGGGTGGTAGTGGTTAGCATGTTGGGCACTGGAAGACTTGGGTTCGAATCTCCGCTTGGGCATATCTGTGTGGGGTTTGCATGTTCTCCCCGTGTGTGTGGATTTGATCTGTCAGTGGCGATTGTTCTAAGACTCCCCCACCAAAAAAAACGTGAAATTTGTACTGATATGTACTTTTGTGTGTATCTTTTATTGACTGACAAGACTTCCTACTCATTCATCCCCGCAGCGCCGAGTCCGATGCTGAACGTCTACTGACTTTGGTGGGGAAGCGCAGAGTGGGTTGTTCCAACTGGACAGTCATTGGGGAAATACTGGGCTTTGTCCCCGCCCATCGGGCGCTCCGCATCTCTGGGGGTGTATGGGGCAGTGGGTGGGCCTGGACGCTTGGCTTCTGCATGATCTGTCAGCGATTTTGTCTTTGATCAAATCCACTAGGAACAGAGGGTAGAATTTACATCAAAATAAACACATTTATGATGAGCTAGAAGGAGCACCAGCCGCCACGGCTCGGACTTCGGTTTCCTCCCACATTCCAAAAACATGCACGTTAGGTGAGTTGGTGCCTCTAAATTGTCCGTTGGTAGGAATGGTTGTGTGTCCACAAGGGAGTGCAGAATTATTAGGCAAGTTGTATTTCTGAGGATTAATTTTATTATTGAACAACAACCATGTTCTCAATGAACCCAAAAAACTCATTAATATCAAAGCTGAATATTTTTGGAAGTAGTTTTAGCTATTTTAGGAGCATATGCGTGTGTGCAGGTGACTATTACTGTGCATAATTATTAGGCAACTTAACAAAAAACAAATATATACCCATTTCAAGGATTTATTTTCACCAGTAAAACCCATATAACATCTCAACATTCACAAATACACATTTTATTTAAAAAAAAACAAAGGGAGTCTTGATGGGCCGGATGGATGGGCTCGTGGCTGGATCGGTAAAGGGCAGAGAGCTCCAGTCCGACTCAAACACCAGCAAGGTGGAGGTGGAGTACTGGTTTGGGCTGGTATCATCAAAGATGAGCTTGTGGGGCCTTTTCGGGTTGAGGATGGAGTCAAGCTCAACTCCCAGTCCTACTGCCAGTTTCTGCAAGACACCTTCTTCAAGCAGTGGTACAGGAAGAAGTCTGCATCCTTCAAGAACAACATAATTTTCATGCAGGACAACGCTCCATCACACGTGTCAAAGTACTCCACAGCGTGGCTGGCGAGAAAGGGTCTGAAAGAAGAAAAACTAATGACATGGCCTCCTTGTTCACCTGATCTGAAGCCCATAGAGAACCTCTGGTCCATCATCAAATGTGAGAGTTACAAGGAGGGAAAACAGTACACCTCTCTGAGCAGTGTCTGGGAGGCTGTGGTTGCTGCTGCACGCAATGTTGATGGTGAACAGATCAAAACGCTGACAGCATCCATGGATGGCAGAGTTTTGAGTGTCCTTGCAAAGAAAGGTGGCTATATTGGTCACTGATTTGTTTTTGAATGTCAGAAATGTATATTTGTTATATTGGTTTCACTGGTGAAAAGATAATAATTGAAATGGGTTTATATTTGTTTTTTGTTAAGTTGCCTGATAATTATGCACAGTAATAGTCACCTGCACAGACACGGATATCCTCCTAAAATAGCTAAAACTAAAAACAAACTAAAAACTACTTCCAAAAATATTCAGCTTTGATATTAATGAGTTTTTTGGGTTCATCGAGAACATGGTTTTTGTTCAATAATAAAATTAATTACTCCGTATATAAGTGGCCTATAATTGGCTGGCGACCAGTCTAGGGTGTGGGTTAGGCTCCAGCATACTACCGTGACCCTAGAAAGGATAAGCATCATAAAAAATGAATAGATGTAAATAATTCAATATTTTTCCTTGCTAGGTTTTTAGGCACCATCAGATAGAGATTAAAATAGAAGCTGTGTGTGTGTGTGTTGCTGTAGATACGCAACATCTAAAAAAGAAGCACCTATGGAATTTTCCACTTTGTAGTGAAACATGTTCCATGCCAAACAATTTCTACCTTTGTCTACCGGATGACCCCATGTTTTACCCATTCAAAGCATGCAGCAAAATTTCACTATGCGAGTCGCTATGTCAGCATACAGGCCCTAAAAAGGTTAAAAATCCCCCAACAATCATAAAAACTTATATATTATATATTTCACAGTAATGTAGCTGTAAAACACTAAACCGCACCCGCTATGTTATTTTTATTTTTTTAGAAAATGTGTTTTTTTTATACATATATTAGCCACACCGGACAATATGCCATGTATATACTGTATACAGGTATGCTGTGAAATTAGAAAGGGTATTTACACAGAAGGGAAAGAAGGCACAGATTTTGTGAATGTTGGTGTATATACATTGTTTCCAAACAGGGCCTGTAACACGGCAGTAAAACGGCTCAAACGTAACAGAAAAGTCTTTGTTTTTATTCATCCTCTTCCTGTTCACGGAAACCACTGAATTCGCCTTTGAAGAGGTGAAGAACATCAGAACATCTCCGTCATACACAATTTTACTCTCTCTGTTGCTCTCAATGTCGCTGTTCATCTCCATGACGAGGTTGTGAAAAATACAAAATAATTTGCGTTCGTGCCGCGTTTTTCTTCAAGCACGTCAAAAACTAGCGCCGTCTTCTTCTACACGCTAGAGGCATCTGCACATGCCCAAACCCTAGTGCATTATGGGAAACGATGGTGTTTAAGCATTACATACAAACAAAGTTTTTGTTGCACATTATAACAAGTTTAAATCTAAATTACGACTTTAAATCTAAAGTCGTAATTTTACGAGAAAAAAGTCGTAACCTTTGACCCAAGTCAAGAGTGACACAAGCCCCCCGTGTTTATAGCTGTCTCGGGCAATGCCTGTTAGATGAAGCATTAAAATCATCAAGATTTCGAGAATTAAGTCGTAAATTGACAACAATTTTGTATATTTATGAGGAAAGATCGTCATATTACGAGAGTTAAAAAGTAACTTTACGGGAATAAAAGTTGTAACGTGATTTTACAGGCATTGCCTGAGGCGGCTATGAACCGGGATCAGTATGTGGAGGGGTGGGATGTTAGAGTGTAGCAGTGAGACGATGCTAGCTCATACTAAGCTGGTTGTGACCAACTGCTCTGTTTTGCTGTCCCGTTATAAATAAAAGCTTGTCTTGTTTTTTTTCTCATAAATGTGCGACCTTTAATCTCGTAAATTTACGACTTTAAATCTCGTAACAATACGAGTTTTACTCTCGGAACCTTCAGTTTTTTTTTTATTAATGTGGCCCTAATACGCTGTCATTAAAAAAATATATATATTAATATTGAATAGCGCTTTTGTGAATAACTACGCCTTGCGCCAAGAAAATGTGACGTAACGCGGTTTTGCGAAGGAATAATTTCTAATCATTGTTTGGGATTCCCAGTTAAAGCGATATTCAATCATACCTGCACGTTGGACGGGGAAGGACGACACACACGTGCACATACTAAGTTGCTTTTATTAATACAGAACTGCATGCTACAGAGACTGTACAGCATTAACATTTATTCATTACAAAAAACAATGGCTTTTCGGGAGCCACTGGGAAAAAAACAGGGGCAAAAAAACAAAAGAAAGAGAAAAGGAAAAAAAGAATAAGAGCAAAAAGAGAACAGGAACATCACAGCCGTTAAGGAAACATTCAAACTATTCATCATTAGCATCTTAATAAACCAGAGAAGAAATAGACAGATTACAGTCGCGTTATGTCAACTACAATGAGTGGATGATTCTCTTGTAGATTTTTTTTCTCAAATATTTTACAGCCTCTTGCAACATCAACATGCCTATTTTTTTCTAACTACCTATATGTAGTTGTGTACTTAAAAGTGGCAGTTTGTGTATTTTTTCGTATTTAATAAGTTTTTTATGAACCTCCTAATATACATAATTTGGCCCTTGGTGGGTTTTTATACAGTATGATGTCCTTCCTGTTTTTTTTGTTTTTTTTTTGAATTTTTTTTATAAGGTTTAAATTTTTAATATTTGACAATTTGCTACCAAACACATTTTTGTTATAGCAACATTTATACTACATACATAGCAATCTATGTAACGTCACAGCAAAAAAGATGGCGTCCAAATGAAACGGAGATGAGGTTATCACAAAATTTGGCACGGGAAATCTGTACACCAATCAAAGGGTCGGGAGAGATGGAGAAAGGGCTTGTCTCGAGGTGTCCCGCTTTCTCGTAAAATGGCTTCTTTGTCGAGATGTGCATACGTTGGGTTGATGAGATCTACACAGTACACAGTGGGGGAGGGGGGAGGAAAAAAACAAAATCCAAAGAAACGTGAAAAAAAACTATTGAAAACGTCCTTGTAAAAATGGATGATTCGTATATTATATAAGTGGCTTAAGAAAAAAATATTTGTACAACATTTGAAGAAAAGAAAAAACGGAGACACGTACAGGATACGACGAGCAATCTCTAAAGCAATAAATACTACTGGTCCTAGCGTGTTTTTTTTGTGTTTTTTAAACAACCCCTCCCACCCCAACCGCCCCCGGAGCCCACCCGCCTCCCGAAAAGGTAAACAACAAAGAAAAAGACCAAAGCAGTGGAAGAATGCATACTTTAAACACAGCAGCCCCCCACCCCCACCCAACCGGCCCCATTTTTTATTCTGTACATTCAAACAAGAACAAGTAATATCAAGATTAAAAGTTGTTCCTCGGTGCGGCCCCTCTGTCGTAGATGATCCGATTGGTTCGCAGGCTCGTATTTAATACAAATAAAGATGGAGAACCAACGCTTGAAAGTTGAGAAGGTTTTTGGCAGATTCACGAGGCTAAAGAGCAAATTGTCGTACGTCTTTAGAAGAACCGTTTTCATGCTGGGTCAAATATTGACCAATGAACTTTACAAAAAAGAAATTTCAAAGCCGTGTGGCACGGAAACAAAAAGAAACGACGGCTAGCGAGGAAATCAAAGAGGAGGAAGGAAGAAGGTCCGGCTACTCTATAGACTTGGTCACGAGCGACAGAGGCTGGAGGCGCGAGTGGGAATGGCACAGCAGCGGCGAGGGCCGGACCATGGGAGAAACCACCGGCTGCCGCGAGGGTGGGACGTCAGGGTGCTCTGGGGCGCCGTTGTGGGAGGAGGCGGACGAGGACGAGGCGGAGGGCGTTTTGCTCGTGTGGTCCGGTTGCCCGGCCAGGAGGTGCTGCGGGGGATGGAGTGGCTGGTGGGCGGGTTTCATAGTCAGTGAGAGAGGCTGCGTTTGTTCAGTCTGAGGTTTGGACTCTTTTTGCGAGGGGGACGGGACCATGGAGGAGGAGGGCGAGGAGGGGGGGGATTCTGGGAAGCTTCCGTCCGATGAGGGAGGACTGGCGCAGCTGCCTTCACCTTGAATGTAGCGAATGCACTTTTTTTTCCTCCTGAAGGGGGAGGTAGAGAGCAGATGTCAGCATCACGTACTCGCGTTGCTTCCGTGCCCGACGACCTTCAAGCAGCTTTGCCATGCATGATTGACAAATGACCCCCCCCCCTTCCCACTGAGTAGTAGACAGGACAGACATGAAGGACACCCGATTCGGGGCTGGGAAGCAGGCGGGGAAGACAAAGATGGAGTAATGGTCGCTCTCGCTCGGATTACGCGGCTGTTAGTAGTTAGCTTTAGCATACTGAAATGGCTTCGTCACTTCATTTCTTTCCTATTGGTTGACCATGCAGTGACTTCAAAATGAAAAGAAAATACATGACACAAAATATCCAAATGCTCTTCTATTCCTTTCTTTTTCCATTTCGTCTTTAGCCGCTTTCAGCAGTTCCGATGTGGACTCCGTCGCGCGCTCAGCGCTACATTTAACCTTGGCTGCAAGCAGGAATGGCGTGATCGGGTATTGACGAGTCATCCTGGCGGGATGACCCTGCATGTCCTTGTATTGCTATTGCCTTTACTCGCTAGCTTGAGCCATCCGGTAAATGCAATAAGAAACAGACAAAGCAGCAAAATCAACGGCCAAAAGAAACAATACAGATAAAGCAAAGACGAAATGGAAAACGTGTACATTTCTGTATTCTTGATTCTCTTCATATTCCCACAAGTATTTCCTTTTAATTTTGCCACTCCTGTGATTCCACAATTTCTCTTCATCTCCGACACTGACATCTTGTTTCACTGAGAGACCTAAAACGATTTTCTCTTTTCCTTTTAGCTACGATTTTAGACCGCATTTCCCCTACTGGATGACCACCACGGTGGAGGAAAAATCTCTCTAATTCTGACATCTTTCTCTCTTTTTTTTCTTTCGATTCTGACCTCGATCTGTGCATCTCTGCCATTGGTGAGGACAAAGAACAGCCTTTCGTGGTGGACATGATTTCTAATTTCGGACACAATTTGCGGTCCTTCTGTCCACCATCTGCACAGCTCTCTTATTGGCTCTCGTTCAATGCGTTTCCTAATTCCTGGCACTGACATTATGGTCTCGCTGCCGTTTTTGAGCAAGGAGGGCCGATTCTCAAGGCCGATCTTTGGTCTGACGGGCTTTACAGGCAAAATGTACAACTGGGGATCTCCGACTTCTCCTGAAGGCTACACTTGAAAATTCAAAAAAACCTCTCGCAAGCAACACCTGCCCCACAGACACAAGTGTGTGTATGTGCGAGATGGGGTCAAAGCCTCATGTCTGCATTCCTGCCCAGGGGTCAAGACCCTCTCCTTGCTTGCTCGGGTGTTGAGGCGCTCACCCCCAGAGCGAGAGTGTGGCGATTCTACTATGAAGGGTGGAGGGGGGGGGTGTCTGACCCCGACAGTGACCCCTGAACGCGCCTGAAGGCTACGAGTCGAACAAAAAGAAATCTGGTGGAACATCGTGGATGTCCGACGTGAGGAAAAAGCACAGCGAGCGCATGACTGAGGATGAGGGAACACAAACAAAGCCCAAACATGCTGAATGGCAAGACGAGCATGCACAAGATGGGACTGCACTAGGGATTGGAGGGCGGGGGGGGGTAGTCCACAAAAACTGCAGCAGCCTTTTTCTATGTGGGTGGCGGCGAGTATCGAGCGGGCGCACCGGGATATCGTTTTGCTACTAAGTACGCGCCTTGCTCCCAATAACTGTCCATCAAACTGCAACAAATGAGCTAATATCCATTTTTGAACAGACGTATCGATTCATCATATGTGCCAGTGCATGCTATTGATTTTTGCGCCGTCCCGCGGGAAATTACACCAGATGCATCTTTTCCACAGCCCAGAGAGAACTCTTAACCTCTCGGCTCCTTTAATGAAGTTCAAATTATCATGCCTACGCCTCTGCTGATCTCGGGATGTGCAGTTTTTCTCGGGATATTTAATACCCCCCCTCCACACTTGTATGCAGAGTGGAGGAGAGCTAAGTCCAACCAAAGTCAGAAAATTTGGTTGGTCAACCCGAATCTTCTGGAAAAATGTCCCACAATTCAGTTATGACCTTTACATGTGCCTGTCTTTTCTCTCACGCTTTGCAATATATAAAGCAGACACCAACATAAATACACTTAATATACTTTACACCGCAGTCGGTATAAAACACCACTGAGTAATGGTATTTCTCTGTCAACACTACCGCATGTCCCGGTCAGGCTTCTTGTATTACAGTTAATAATGCTGTATTACCGTTAATAATGCTGTATTACATTTAATACGACTGCATTACCATTATTAAGGCTGTATTACAGTTTATAATGCTGCATTACCATTAATAAGGCTGTATTGTAGTTAATAATGCTGCATTACTGTTAATAATGCTGTATTACTGTTTATAATGCTGTATTACTGTTAATAATGCTGTATTACTGTTTATAATGCTGCATTACAGTTTATAATGCTGCATTACCGTTAATAATGCTGTATTACTGTTAACAATGTTGTGTTAATAATGCTGTATTACTGTTAACAATGCTGTATTACTGTTAACAATGCTGTGTTAATAATGCTGTATTACTGTTAACAATGCTGTGTTAATAATGCCGTATTACTGTTAATAATGCTGTACTACCTTAATAATTCTATATTACCGTTAACGCTATATTACCATTAATAATTCTATATTACCGTTAATAAAACAATCTGACTGAAAACATTGCCTGTATAATTTATGTATACTTGTCTAAGAGGCATCTAAAAAAGCCAGCAGTTTGACTTGATTTTACTTTCACTTTATAGTGGATAACTTCTCCTTCTATGCTTATAGTTAAGAAACTGTTAAATAAGCAAACGTTGCCTTCACAGTTTATCTTGGTCAAAAAGGCGCGCTCAAATGGTGAGTAGTTTAACTTTATTTTAGTTCCATTATATTGACGTTAAGTTCTCTTTTTACTTGTAGGGCAGCTGACAATTGTTGACCGGAAAATTGCCTGTTCTGTTAGAGTGAATTGAACATTATTACGGCACTCAAAACATCAACTTACAGTTTATCATTCTAGTTTTCTAGGCGTTTTTAAAGTGGAACACCTCCCGAACGCCTCCCTGGGGAGGTGTTCAGGGCACGTCCAACCGGTAGGAGGCCTCAGGGAAGACCCAGGACACGTTGGAGAGACTATGTCTCTCAGCTGGCCTGGGAACGCCTCGGCATCCGCTGGGAAGAACTAGACAAAGTGGCCGGGGAGAAGGACCTCTGGGCTTCCCTGCTTAGGTTGCTGCCGCCGCGACCCGACCTCGGATAAGCGGAAGAAAATGGATGGATGGATGCAAAATGGTTACCTTTTATTTTTACACTTACATTACAGTAAGCGATATTCAAAAGCTACTCAAAACACGGACTGTACAGTTCATCGTTCTTGTCTAAAACACGAGTAGTTTTACTTTCCCTGAGTTGCGTTCCACCCTGATGAACGTTACCTGAAACGTAAATGATTTCCTTTGCAACGACATTTGAACTTCTAGGAAGTCAACCGCCGTGTTGAAATGCGGAGGTTCCACCAAAAATGTCCAAATACCGGCGTACAGTATTTGTGTGCGGCACACGTAAACAATGTCCTCAACACAAATGGAACACGTTGATGCGCTGATGGGTTGGGGACGGGGTTGTGGCGGTGCACACAGAGAAAAGGGAATCACTTAGCAGAAACAAATACCTACCATGAAAGTATTCCCAATTCAAAGACTGCTTGTGTCAGAACAGAAAGACAACAGGTAGGGACTAAGTAAGGGTTATTGAAGAGGAGTTTGGAGGAAGAAGAGGTGGAGAGGGAGGAGGAGGAGGAAAGAGGAGGAGGAAGAGGGCACAGAAAAGAGCGTCAGGGCTAAATTTGTGAGCATCACATTGTTATTCAAGGGCGCCAATTAGGACACACATTTAGACAGTTAAGATGGAAGGGGGCTTGCAGAGAAAATGGATTTCCGCCATCAAAATTGACGCTAATCTTTGATAAAGTACATTTCAACACACCAGAAATCCATTTTATGCCAAGCGAGTCCAATGAAGAAATAGTGCCGAGAGGGCAGGAAAGGCCATCTGTTAGCACACCGATATGGGGGAAAAAAGGTGTTTTGAAGAGCAAATCAAAAAAGAAGAAGCTCAACTGGCTCCCATTGGCATCTATGGCAGTTATTATACCTGCACGGTTTGCACCATAAACTCAGCTGGTCAAGCCCGAACAAGGCACGACACTTCTTTGGGGTATTTGCATCTGTTAGCCAAACAGGTAGACACAAACAAAGGAAACACAGAAAAGAAAAACAAAACAAAAATGGGACACGTCATTGCACAGACCAAAAAAACATGGAGCCTGGGTTGGGGTTCAGGCTGGCAAACACTGGGACATCCTCCGTATAGACCTCCACACCTCCCCCAAGCCTACACCTGCCAGTCACTCACTGAGCATCCTGAAATCAAATCTTCTCCCACATTCATTCATCGTCCACGCACCCAATGAAAGATGCCCAGATAGACCGGCAGGGCGTGGCTGGTGGAAGCGGAGCGGTCGTCAAAGCCCGGCGAAACACACAGGAGGAAAGGAAAAACAAAAACAAGAAGCGAGCGAAGTAGGAGGAAGTCCCAGCACGGTGTTACCCAGCCTTGTACCCGCCCCCCGGGGGCTCGGTGCAAGCACACCCCATACACACCTGCACGGGCCACACCAGTTATTCTGTTGGTCGAGCCCAAAGCGCGCTCGACACTTCTTAGGGGCGCTCAGGTCTGATGCCGCGACGGCCAGCACAGAAGAAGAAGCAGAAGAAGAGAAAAAGTAGCACCAAAAGCAAATTAAAGCAAAAATAAGACAGAAATAGGGAGAAACAGTGAGTCTGTGGAGATGACAGGGGACTTCAACGAAGGCTGGATTCACACTGCAGGCTGTTTTTGGAGCCGCGTTAATCCGCATTCAAAAAACAACCAAGGGATTTGGACACAAGCTAATATGATATAAAAACGGACGCGTATGACACCCGAAAAAAACACCCACGGTGAATAGAAAATACCCCCGCCGTCAATCAAAATCTACGCACGATTCAATAAAAAATATCACATTTGATATTTTCCTGACTGTGTCAGAATGCCAATTGGCTCATCGGAAAGAATATACTAGCATCTGAGATATTTGACTTCAAATAAGCAAAATCATCTGCCAACAGAAAAAGAACCTGACGTTCCAACTCGCTAGAAAAGTACAACAGCAAACCGGAAAGTTGAATTGTCTTGTTTTGTTGGCAGTTTTACTTGAGACTGCTTTTGCAGAGTCAGAGAAAAATATCTTTTTTTGAATCTTGTTTTTGTAGTGTGATTTTCACCCCCGTGGTTTGCTGTGGTTTTATATTTCCTGTGGGTTGGTTCAGCCGTGATTATATCTGCAATGTCCTACTGCAGTTGGGATTTACCGCAGGTGTTTTCTTATTCCCAGTGGGTGCGTTTGTTGGGGTGACCTTGATTTCATCTCTTTCATCTTTCCTATAATTCCGTTTTTGCTATGTTGTTGTCATCCGCACGGCCCTGCTGTAGATCCAATTTCCCATGGGTGTGTTTTCTGCGGTAGACCTTTAATTTCAGTTGTTTAATCCTGCTTGGACTTCAATATTTGCAGTGCGGCGCAGTCCTGCTGAGGTTATCGGCGTAAAAATCAACTCAACGGTATGCCGTGTCTAATATTTCCACAACTTGACTTCGATTTTGTCGCTTTCCGATGCTGATTGTAGGAGTGAAGCCAATATTGTTCGAAACACGCATGGAGAAGATCGCAACTGGGCAGTGTAAATCCAGCCTTTCAGTAGACATGATCACTTTTAGGCATTAGTCCAACCAGATTGCATGCAGAAAAGATCAATTGCATATAAAAACAATCATATTCCAGTCATGACATCTAAGGTGGAAAAGCTAAACTACCATCCAGATAAGGGAGGAAAATGCAGGCTGGATTAAAGTTGTCACAGACAATTTTGGTCAACGTTGGTTGCATTAGTGCGAGAAAAGTTGTCTTTTGTCTGAGAGGATTGGAGTTGCCAAGAAGGTATGTTAGCCTACAAGCAGAAGCGGCTAGGAAAGCGATTCATCCATTAAGGAGGTTTACCCGGGCATCAAACCCTTCAGGTCCCCAAACCTTTTACATGTGTAGCATACTTCAAATGCATCAGAATTACCAAGATGGATTTTTTTTGTAAGCATTTTTAGGTAAAAATAGCAGCAGAGAAATACAGGGTGTCCCAAAAAATGTGACATCATCACAGGAGATGAACACAGTTTTCTGATGCCGCGGTCACCGGACCTGTCCCGGTGCTGTCAAGCAGAGAATCACTTCTGCACTGTACAATGTTACCAGAGACACTAACTACCGACTCGCAGGCATTGCACATATTACACAACACTCATCATAAACGTAAACACCTAAACTGTTCCATTTCTTTTAGCTAGACTTAGTAGTTTTAAAAGATCATTGCTTTTAAAGTCATGTCAAAGTTTTTGGAACACCCAGTGTAACACCCATAGACATTCATGGATAGAAAGTAGGGGTGTAACGGTACGCCATCGTCACTGTTTGGTACTACTAAAGTACGGCCGGGTTGGGTGCAGTAAGTGTAAAGACAAAACTTGCTTGGCTTTTGTGTACTGAGTTTTAAAATTAAACTGCTGGCAGGAAATTCTCCACTAATTAAAAACGTTTTAAAAAATATGGATATACTGTAATTTATTATAATAACGTATAAATGTTATCGAAAATGATTACATGTGTACATACTGCCTTTTTTGGGGGGAAAATTAAGATCATCTGTGAAGTGAAGTATTGAATGTTCCAGCCCTTTCATTCTCCGTCCCATGAAAAATGGCGACTTTCATCTTTTCACCAGGAAGGCCCAGTGTTCCCAACCAGGAGAGACTTTTTCTAAGCACTACGGCTAGCCCAAGGCTGAGCTGACTGGGACTTTATCTGTCGACGAACATTGCCAGGCAGTTACACCTCCTGTCCCTAGCGTGACGGAACCTGATCCCAAGCACATGTACCGTGACACCCCTACCAGATAGTTTCATTACAAAGGAAGGAAAACAAGTTAGTATATATTTTAATAGGTCAAAAATGACATTAGCACCTGTAATCGGAGGGAGTGAAAGGCAAGGGTTTGGAAAATATTCTCTGTGTTCTGCAACAAAAAAAAGAAACAGATGGAGAGGCCTTCAAGAGGAGATCACCGTCACCAAAACGAGCATTGAGAACCTTCTCACAACAACGATCAGGAGGATGTATGATGGATCATAGTGGTGAAGATGGAGCAGTCACAGAATTAGCAAACCTCCTTAATTGTGGTGCTTTGATTGGGTTAAAAGCATGCATGAAGGCAAGCGAGGGGGCAGCCCTGTTAGTCTCCACACACACACGCACACACACAGACAACAAAACTAGCTTGACTTTTATCTTGCAAGATGTCACATGTGGCTGACACATGATGGGGCCGGTCTAATANATTGCATATAAAAACAATCATATTCCAGTCATGACATCTAAGGTGGAAAAGCTAAACTACCATCCAGATAAGGGAGGAAAATGCAGGCTGGATTAAAGTTGTCACAGACAATTTTGGTCAACGTTGGTTGCATTAGTGCGAGAAAAGTTGTCTTTTGTCTGAGAGGATTGGAGTTGCCAAGAAGGTATGTTAGCCTACAAGCAGAAGCGGCTAGGAAAGCGATTCATCCATTAAGGAGGTTTACCCGGGCATCAAACCCTTCAGGTCCCCAAACCTTTTACATGTGTAGCATACTTCAAATGCATCAGAATTACCAAGATGGATTTTTTTTGTAAGCATTTTTAGGTAAAAATAGCAGCAGAGAAATACAGGGTGTCCCAAAAAATGTGACATCATCACAGGAGATGAACACAGTTTTCTGATGCCGCGGTCACCGGACCTGTCCCGGTGCTGTCAAGCAGAGAATCACTTCTGCACTGTACAATGTTACCAGAGACACTAACTACCGACTCGCAGGCATTGCACATATTACACAACACTCATCATAAACGTAAACACCTAAACTGTTCCATTTCTTTTAGCTAGACTTAGTAGTTTTAAAAGATCATTGCTTTTAAAGTCATGTCAAAGTTTTTGGAACACCCAGTGTAACACCCATAGACATTCATGGATAGAAAGTAGGGGTGTAACGGTACGCCATCGTCACTGTTTGGTACTACTAAAGTACGGCCGGGTTGGGTGCAGTAAGTGTAAAGACAAAACTTGCTTGGCTTTTGTGTACTGAGTTTTAAAATTAAACTGCTGGCAGGAAATTCTCCACTAATTAAAAACGTTTTAAAAAATATGGATATACTGTAATTTATTATAATAACGTATAAATGTTATCGAAAATGCATACATGTGTACATACTGCCTTTTTTGGGGGGAAAATTAAGATCATCTGTGAAGTGAAGTATTGAATGTTCCACCCCTTTCATTCTCCGTCCCATGAAAAATGGCGACTTTCATCTTTTCACCAGGAAGGCCCAGTGTTCCCAACCAGGAGAGACTTTTTCTAAGCACTACGGCTAGCCCAAGGCTGAGCTGACTGGGACTTTATCTGTCGACGAACATTGCCAGGCAGTTACACCTCCTGTCCCTAGCGTGACGGAACCTGATCCCAAGCACATGTACCGTGACACCCCTACCAGATAGTTTCATTACAAAGGAAGGAAAACAAGTTAGTATATATTTTAATAGGTCAAAAATGACATTAGCACCTGTAATCGGAGGGAGTGAAAGGCAAGGGTTTGGAAAATATTCTCTGTGTTCTGCAACAAAAAAAAGAAACAGATGGAGAGGCCTTCAAGAGGAGATCACCGTCACCAAAACGAGCATTGAGAACCTTCTCACAACAACGATCAGGAGGATGTATGATGGATCATAGTGGTGAAGATGGAGCAGTCACAGAATTAGCAAACCTCCTTAATTGTGGTGCTTTGATTGGGTTAAAAGCATGCATGAAGGCAAGCGAGGGGGCAGCCCTGTTAGTCTCCACACACACACGCACACACACAGACAACAAAACTAGCTTGACTTTTATCTTGCAAGATGTCACATGTGGCTGACACATGATGGGGCCGGTCTAATATGGGAGATAATTGCAGCTTGGCTTACCGTTGCTCTCTGCTTGCTGCTTTTCCCTTTTTCTCTTCTTCCTTTTCCCCTGTTGGTTAGCCGCCAAAAAAATAGAAAGACAAAAAAAGGGAGACAGACACAAACAGGAACCTTAGTTATTATATTGCAGGATGCCCAAAAACATGAAACACTAGACTAGAACTAATCTTTGTTGTTTTGATTTATTCATTCATTGTCTCTTTCGCCATCTTTCTCTCTTTCCAGCTGCCCTGGGGTTTGTACGAGACACTGCGGGCCAGATGAGGATTCTTTTTTCTTCCAGTGCTGCAGTCTTTTGTCTGAATTTTACTCACTTCATCTTAGCGGGTTAGCAAAAAAAACAAACAAAAAACATCAATCTGAGACCAACAAACGGCGAAGATCAGTTGGTGTTAATACCGAATCTGCACGGGTGCAATACCGAGGATCCGTTTCCAATCCGTCTGCAAGTTCTAGCATGTTAGCATGGAGGTATTTGAGTGCCTACATAGAGAGGGTATTTTGAACAAATTTGAAGAAAAGAATACTGTTATCAGAGGGTCATCAACGTGCACGTGCACCATGCTGCTATGTTGTTTATTTTCTGTATTGTCAGCAATTTCAGAACTGGAACTGGAATTCAATACTAAATCGTACCCCTCATCTTAACTTTTGGTCATGTGACCAAGCACGAGGCGTTGGAATGGGTAAGGGAGAAGAAGACATTGTTACGACTTGTAAACTTAAAAACTTACATAGTTGTCCCGGGCCGACCAGCCGGGGTACAGCTGCATGTGGAGCTGTCGTTCTTTCCTGGCCAGCTCGTAGTACTTGGCCTGCTCCTCCCTCGATAGCGCGTGCCACTGCAGGACGACGAAGACGCTCGGTAAACGTGATACGGAAGAGCAGGATGGGACGATGGTCTAAAGCCGAGGGACTCACCCTTCGGCCCAGGATCTGGTTGATGGCGGCGCTCTCCTTCAGCGTGCACTCGGCCACCACCTTGGCCCGCATCTCCTTCATGTACAGCATGAAGGCGTTCAGGGGCTTTTTTATGTGAACCTGCTTCTTTTTCTCCTCCTCCTTTTTAGCGTCTGACTGTTTCCTGCGTTGGGACGGATCCATATGACGGTTAGGCGATGAAATCAACGCGGGAGTGTGAGACGTCCAGGTGTGCGGCGACTTACGAGCTGTTGAGGGAGCTGATGTCGCTGTGGGAGGATTCCTGCTTGACGTTGGGCGTGACGATGGCCGGGTGAGGGATGCCCGTGGTGTGCAAACTGTGGTGGGGGGGCACCATGTGTGGGGGGAACCTAGAGGACAGAAGACTGTGTAAATCGTCAGAATGGCCGCGGGTGAAATGGGGCGGGAACAAAAAGCAACACACAATTTGGGCTCAATTCCATTACTTTCTTTGCTTTTCTTTCACGCCAATGTGAATGGAACTGGCCCAAAACACATGGAACACCAACATACATTTCATCATTCACAACCGAAAAACTTACATTGTGTGGAAAGATTTTTTTCTGCTTAAGCTTCCTATGCTGGATTCTGCACTAAAATGCCATCACGTGAGCATTCTCAACACATTTCATTCATTCTGTGTGGTTGAGTTTGCTGTGAAAGACCTCAAGAGTCCTGACCTCAACTACCTTCGGGATGAACTGAAACAAAAGTTGCGTGACTTGCAATTTACGACCGCCGGCCTTTCGGACATAGCCGTCGATAACCAAAATGATCGTTATTATTATCCTGCCTCCTTAATCTCTAAACATTAAACGCTTAAGTCAGCAAGTATCGGCTAGTAAAGCATACAGCGGTGGTTCCCTGTTATTTTCTGTCACGCCCCCTTCCCCCGGGGGCCAGAAATGTTGCCACGACCCCCCCATTTGAAATACTATTGACAACTAAAAATATCTATTTATTTATCTGTGCTGTACAAACAGATTTTGAAACTGAAACCAGTAAGACGCAACAAAAAGAAGAGCTGTGAAGCGTATTCAAGAGTCACATGACATGTTGAGTATAATCAATTTGGATACTGGCAGGTTTGCACTAACATTGACAGTTCACGCCGCCCCCCCCCGGGGGAGCCCGCCCCACTATTTGAGAACCACCGGCATTAGGTAAGAGAAATCCTTCATAAAGCCAAACAGCCGTGAGTTGCACAGGTCGCAAACTGGTGGCCACCATCAGATTTCTAGTTCTTACTGTGCACCGACAAGCAGATGCATCAACTCAAATCAGCTGACGATCTTTAATTGTCATCTGCATAACTGGCGTCTTGAAAGCAATGCAGTGCGCTACTTGGATGCATGCGGCCCAGGCGCTGCTGAGTCAATCTTAACCAGTAGAAGAACAAACGTCAAATGCAGGAAGGTGAGCAAAAACACAGGAGTTCAGAACATTTCCGTTAGGAAGAATAGTATTTCAAATGCAAGTCTGACAATGTTTATACAGTCACCATGTAACCACACATCCACGAGTGAAAGGGAAAAAAAAATATTTCTCCCTCTTTCCTCCTCCTCCTCTTTTTTTTCACGAAGCTCATTATCTTGCCGTGTCTGGCTGCATGGCTCCGAGCCAGAATATAATGATGAGGATAAACTCGCCAGGAACAACTAGTTTCTGTTGGAGCCCATCTCAGGGGACCGCAGGGGCAGCAGCAGCCCCCCAACCTCCCACCAAACACACCACCCCCTTCAAACTCTTTTTTCCCCTCTCCTGCCTTCATCCCTGACATGTTGGTGTTTGTGCCATGTCATCTGCTGATGGGGAGCTTGGCGGCGGCGGAGCGTCGCCCATCATTAGGGACTGCCACGTTCTTCTTTCCTCCCTCTCGCCTCCTCTCTGTGCACTTGTTAAAATTTCCTCTGTACTGAATTTTTTCTTCTTTCCCCTGTCCCTTCTTGCCCCCTTCACACTGCTGTGATTCCTTCCCTCCGTCCATCCACCCGTCCTTCCTTCCTTCCTTCACCTCCTGGTCCAGGTTATGCTTTAAACATGATGGCCGGTCCCTTTGAAGAGTGGGGGCATCATCCTCATCCCACCAATTTAACACAGAAAAAATGCATTGCCGGGCCCCCGCCACCGTCCGCCCATCAGACCCCCGGGCTCCGATGTCTCAATCGGGAAAGGTGAAGACGGCCGGTTGGGGTACAGGATCGTTGATACATTTAATTGCCGAAGTGAAGCATGTTTAATCTGTAATGATGTGCCCAGTTCTCCCGAGGAGGAACAGGTTTTGGGAGGGGGGGTGCACATATCAAAGGGCCTCCGACCTGTCACATGCACATATACACAATGCGGGCGGGGCGGAGAACCCATCATTAGCCAAAATCTCTCACTTCTCAGTCTTATTTTACTCAACATGATGCATTTTTAACAGCGGTAAGGTCCAAGGTGCTCCGTCTACCACGTTCCCCTTCCTGTATCCTAATTCAGGGTCAGGAGTGCTTCTGAAGCCGCCGTCAAGTCATCGTGAGACATAAAAAATTAATTATGTGGGTTTTTTTTGGTCATACGAGGACCAGCGCCTCGTGTTAAACCCATCTCTGGAGACCTCTCAAGCTCCCTCCCCTTCTATTCAGTCAGACTAATTAAATTAGGGGTTTCATCACAGTGCATTAGCTCCTTGCCACGACAACAGCCAGCAGATTCAATTTGCGACAACTGGAAATAGCATGATGACAATGTGGAGGCGGCCATTAAGCGAGCCAATTAGCAGTCACTTAAAGCCCTGTTGGGATGGACGACGCTACCGCATGTCTGGACCTTTGCTCCAGAGGGCCTTTTCCATAAAAGATTTGCTTCAACAAGCTATTAGAGGACAGTTTAACGACGTAGGAACAGCTGGGTTGGATTGAAAATTCAGCTTGCTCACACCCGACCTCCCTGCCTGCATGGACACCATCCATCAGTGTCACAGAGGTTTAAATACAACGCCCACAGGAGACGCTTTTCCTCATCAAAATTATACTCCAGCTTGGGCCCTTTCCCTCCACACCAAACCACTCCCACAGGTCCCGACTGTAAAGAAAAGAGGGTGCAATGGGAGAGGACTGAAAATTTCTGGTATGTTTGCAAAGAAAAAACCACAAACACCGGACATCGCTGTAGTATGCATGCCAGGCCAGTAGTTGGCAATACCATTTTGCAAAAAACCCATCAATGCCATTTTTTCTGACCTCCGTTCCGGTAATGCCTAAAAATTAACAAAGTACGGCAAAAGCCTGCAAGTATTACACACTGCCTGGCCAAAAAAAAAGTTTTAAGTAAGCAAAAAGTTGGTCCGTTGGTCAGGGTAGGTTCAGCAACACTATGTGCTGAAAGAATGAGGTCAGCTGACTACCTGAATATACGGAATGAGCAGCTTATTCCATCCATGGATTTTTTTTCTTCCCTGATGGCACGGACATATTCCAAAATGACAATGCCAGGATTCATTGGGCTCAGATTGTGAAAGAGCGGTTCAGGGAACATGAGACATCATTTTCACACATGTGGAGTCCAGGCCTTAACCCCGTGCCAAAAGCTAAGCTAAAGGCGCTACAACCAAATATTATTATGACCATTTTTTTTGGTGGGGACTTTTTTATGGACAGGCAGTGTATGTTACCACGGATACGCCTACTCCTACACGGCCACGGCGTGTAAATAAAACCATAAAACATTTTTTGAGGTGTTTCAGTAGCGGGCTTTGTGGTCAGAAAAGGTCTGTCCCATTACGTGCATTAATGAGCTGCCTCTTGTTTCCATACATTTTCTATCTTTAGAACGCACGGAAAAGAGAAAGATGTGTGTTCCATGACGAAGTTAAAACGGTTATAAATGTATAATATGGTTCCTACGACAGTTTTATTGTTCTCCACACAATGTAAGTTTGGACACACATTCATGTGTCAAAAATGACTACACACATGACAAACCCTGCCCCCCCTCCCCCTTCTTCATAGCGGCTGCACTAATGTCCACAGCAGCACTTAAAGGCATCACCAAGTTAAGTGCTGCTGGGTTTATTTATCTGTCTGCCGCAGCAAAAACGCAGCACCGCTGATTTAGCATCAACCTGACGTGAGCAGGGGCTAAATGTTCTTCAGGGGCCTAATTAGACCAAATAAATAGAATTAATATTTGAGCACCCTCCCTCGCTGGAGATTTGGCCTTTTGAATAAAGACAGGGGGGCGTCCTTAAGGGAGGACTTGTAGCACAAGTCTAAAGCTAAGTTGTGTGTGTGTGTGTGTGTGTGTGTGTGTTTAGTGCCAAAGGCTCAACTCACCTTGACATGGATGCATTGACAGTGAGCGCAGTTGGGTAGGGGTGTCTAAAACCCCCTGTTGTGATTGGATAAACAGGTTGACCTTGCCTGGGAAGAAGGAGAACAAGAAAGGTAAAGAAACAAGCTTGATGAAAGAGGAAGGTAAGAGCCCCCCCCCTGCTCCGTCTGCCCTCTCCGCCGCCTTTTATTCCCATTTGATCAGGACAAAAATCAAAGCGGAGGGGAAACTCTCAACAATTTGAAAGCCACAAATCTTGATAGCGATGGTTAATTAAATTTCATAACCCTTTGCAGAGTGGGGGCAGCCCCCAGTCCCCTACCACCCTCCCAGAGCTGGAACTAGGTGTTTTGTTGTGATAATTAAAGACGAAGTGCGCTTCTCTTTAAATGGAGCCATCACGCTAATTGATGTCTACACATCCAAAGACAAACAATAATGAATGTAAATTTATACCAAAATAAAGTGAGGCAAATCAAAGGGGCACCGCAGCCGCGCTAGGGGGCCCTTTCTCAGTATTTAGATCGCGGTGAGAAAAACATTAAATTAACAGAGCTTAATTTGTAGCCTTTTGTCATATTAATAAGTGTTGACAAGAGTTACCGAGGGAGTATCCCCGTGCGGGATTGTGGGTAAAACGCGGGCAATCACGCTTTGTTAATTTAATTTGACCCTACAGAGACACGGACAAAGGATGGTCGAGAAATGAGCAAAGTTAGGAATGAAGGTTCTCGCCAGCGGTGTATCCAGTACATGTATTCGTAATCGGAGAACTCCCAAAGGAAACACACTACTTGAAGGAAAGGAAGTGTCTGTCACGTATCTACTCGCTAAACAAATACAGTGCCAGGAGCCCGGGGACTCTCTTCCTTCATTAAAGTCTCTGGTTTGGATACTTCCACCAATAAAATGAACGTGGACGCCCGCATCTTCTCGATTCAGCACTTGCGGTTCTGCAAATTCAGACTTTTGATGAAAAATGTTTCGCTTTTTCTTTGACAATAGGCCGTTTTGATGAATTCACCATAAGTGGTTAATCATTTATAAATATGTGTTAACACAGGTACAGTGTACTGCGTCACAAAGCAGATCATTCTTATGTCTTTATGCCTCACTGGTAATGTGTTTTTGTCGAGCATTATTTTCGGCTGCTTTTTTTTAAATAAACAACCTAATATACAATAAGTCATTATTGGAGTGCAGTGCGTGAGGCATATGTAGGTCTCAAAAGGAAAACTGCACTCTTTTTGCAATTTTGCCCATCATCCTCCAACCTTATGAGACATAAAGACACATGTTTCTGTGCATTCTAAAGATATTAAAAAAAGAAAGCTAATTAAGGCACCTAATGGGACACACCCATGCTGCTTACAAAAAGGCCACTATCAAAACACCTCCAAAAATATACATGCTGTGACAGAAAATGTAACAATGTTTTTCCCATTTTGGTTTTATGATTGAGCATTATCAGAACTTCCTTCCTGGGTGCACTTCACAGAAGAATTGTGACTGATGGGCAAAATTGCAAAAGTGCAGTTTTACTTTAAACCTGGATTGTGTTGAAAAGAGGTGGGGAGGGTTCTGGGGCTGCATCAAATCGTTTTAACAGTCACTTTTATTGCAAATCCAAAAACAATGTCAAAGTCAAGCTGTCAGGAGGGTTTGGAGAGTGGGGGTATTTTAATGGGCGCACTTTTTCACTACTTGTTGGTGGACCTGGATTATCCCATGAGAATTTTATTAATCGGAGAATTACTTATTAGGCAAGAGGTCGCTGGAGACCGGGAAGTCTGGACTTCCCTACTGAAACTGCTGCCCCTTCGACCCGGACCCGGATAAGCGGAGGAAAATGGAGAATTACCTAGTAGCAATTTTATTATCGTTCCTTTTAGCAGTGGTGTCCAAAGTCTGGCGCCGGGCCATTTGTGTCCTGTGGCTGTTCTTTTTTACATATTAAAAATATTATTTAAATAAAAAACTTTTAAAAAGCTAAATAAAAAGCAACAGCAAACATTTAGAAATCGGCAATAGTTTTACAAAAATACAGTCAAAATCTTTAAAAAAAACAGAGAAAAAGTCAGAGTGAGAATATTGTAATATTATGCTGAAAAATCATGTACTTTTAGAAGCATAAAGTTGAAATATTAAAGAAACAGAAAAAGAAATAAAGTTAAAATTTAAAAATAAAATTGGAAAACTAGGTTATGGATAAAGTTACGTTGTTATGCAAATAATGTCAAAATATTATGAGAATAAAGTCGTAATTACAAGAAGAAAAAACATATTGAAATAATTGAAAAAGAACAGCTGTTTTTTTACGAGAATAAAATCAAAATATTAGTAGAAAATAGTTGTCCGCTAACAAGAAAAAAAAAGCAATTTTACAAAAATAAACTCACAAAAAATATTTCTGCAGTGTAGAGATGAAATATTTAAGAATTAATCAAAAAAATTAAGAGAAACAAAAAATAAAGTGCAATTTGGGGGAAATTAGGTTGGGCAAAAAGTTATATTGTGGGAATAAAGTGAAAATATTATGATATTAAGGGAATAAAGTTCTGAGAATAAAGTTAGGGGAAGAAAATTTACAAAAAAGAAAAAAATACTGCAATAATAGGGGGAAAAAAGATCAAAGTTCATACTCTTGTAATATTAGGCTTTTTCACAAAGTTGAGATGCTGAAATGTATATAACTTCTAAGCACACCTACATGCGTTGCTTTACAAAATATCAATCTTTGATTTTTCACTATGTTTATATGTGTAAGCTTGTCTTCTTCCCACTCCTTTTCGAGCCAAATTCTGTCTATATGTGTATTTTGATTATGTTCTGTTCTGTGTATTTTGTGTGGCTCGAAATCAAATCAATCAAACACGATGTAGCCCACACGGGAAAAATGGTAGACGCCACTCCATTGAAGTTACACAAAAGCCAAGCGACAGTTTTCCTTTACTGCTGTACCCGTACTGATACACGGTGCAAGCAGAGGAATATAGAATCATTTCTCATGCAAATGCAAATAGTAAAAAAAGAAGTTTGCTTACTGTGGTACTAACCATCCCAGCGGATGGGGGATCTGGCCTACGGTGCCAGGTGACAGCGGATAATAAGGAGATATATCTGGAGGATGTGGAGGTCTTGGAATTCCTGCAGTAAAATAAAATTTAAAAAAAAGACATGAGCAGAGAGGAGGTGGACAGACAAAACGCGAGAACCTTTTGTCACAATTCTGTCTTTGTTGAAAGTGTGGCACATGACAGATGGGAAGACAAAGAGGGGGAGGAAGGCTTGTTTGCTTGCTAAATCACACTTCCTGATCAAAGGCCTCGGAAGGCGACAGCGGCACGATGTGTTTGCGTGAGGTAGAGGGGGAAGAGGTGAAGAAAGGCTGGGGAGGGGGGGCAACGACAACACGATTCTTGTCATTATTCTCTCACAAATGGGGAGATTAACGATATAAGAAGATGGTGATTATACAAGTTAACAGCATTGTCATTACGGCTGTGATCACACAGGTGCCGGTTATCAGCATAATTCCATATACATGAATACAATATTGGAAATAGCTGCTGTCTTCACAACAACCATGAATTTGTCTAATTTAGGCTAATTGCCGACCACAGCAATTGTTTTTTGGGTTCTTGCTTTGATGTAATGAAATAGTCTATACCAGTGGTTCCCAAACTTTTTTTGCAGCGCCCCCCTTTTGGAGATAACGCGATTTCCAGCGCCCCCTACTGACCAAAAAATATGGTAATAATGAAAAGTCATAACACCAGCCCCCCACGCCGTCAGGATGCCTTCATCCTTAAAAGTGCAAGTATAGCATAATATAACTGGCATAAAGTAAGGAAAGTACTATCCAAATCGATAAGTTGATCCATCAAGTTCTAGCCAGCATCACTTCACAGATGATGGCCTTTTTCTGCAGAACTGCGGGTTAGACCTGATTGATTAGTCAAAGACGGAGTGCAGTACTTGGCAGCAACCAGCAGAGGCGCTATTGCTTCAGTCTCAACTATTTTGTGGTCTGGAGAAGAACAAACACGGCATTATCGCGCTCTTACGGAAAGCGTTCTTCTCATCGGTACAACACCGGTGTTAAACAAATAATAATCACCAATTGACATATTTAAACATAGACATATTAAAACAAGAATAGTGCAGATACGAGTAAAGAGAAGCTAATGTTTGCTTTGGATAGAATCATAGCAATCCAGGTTAATGCTAATTAGCCCGCTAGCAAAGGTCAGAAACATTTCGGACAGTGGTGCAGGTGCAAAATTTATAATGCAAAATGTTCCCAAACTAGAAATGACTGAGTAATATCATCTGAATATGAAGTTAAACTGAATATAAACACAGGAATACATTCATTTAAGTCAGCTCAATTTCCACTCTACATTCTGGATAAACAAACATGTCCTGTCCTGACAGCTTATACCAAGAAGAACACGACAAGTTTCGTCTTCACTGCCAGCAGGGCCGCCTTTCTGCAGCGTAACCAAGAAAAACCTCCATTTTCCAACAAAACTTGTTACAAAAGACACACAACCAGCCTAATATGGCTCGTTAATGAATTAGGTCCAATTAGGCTGCCCCATTAAGCACTACATTAAACAGCAGCTGGCGCATTATTCCTAACCCCATGTCAAGGCCAACGTAATAAGGTGATGTTATTACCTAAAACGCGGACTAGAGACAGATAAAAAGCATTCATTTAGTCTCTGGGTCAGTGAGGCAAAACAAGACACGATGACGAGCATTGTGAAAAACGGAGAGATCGGCAGGTTTTGGAGGCTGGACAGTCTTGTGAAACCATTTTGGCATGCATTCCAAGTGTACCTGTTTTGGGGTCCACGTCTGTCTGTAGATGTGGTGGTGGGTTCCCTGGTGTGAAGTGCTCATTGCTGTAGGTGATCAGGGGTGTGAGAGGGTGCACGTGGTGAGGGTGCTGAACCACTGGAACCTTATTAGACTGAGAAAGACAAGACAAAAAGCAGGCAAGGGTTAATATTTGGGAGAGAGGGAGAATCTGCAAATAAGAGGTATCATATTCCTACTCGCCAAACCGCCGAGCCTCAGTGAAAACAATGCGGTTTGTAATTAAAAACACTTTTCTGCGGTGTCACCCTGGAATCCAGTAACGATCTACGAGGCTCTGGGGGGTTGCCACTTCCCATTTGGGACCTGAAGGGTGATGAAGCACTTTCTAACCACAGCAATCAATCTTCAGCAAACCACCAAAAATCAAGACAGCACATGTAAATCCACAGTCATTAACACTTGGCTCTCCCCCTGGGTTTAGCTCTTGGGGGCTAGGTCTGTATCATGAGTAGAAGAGGAGAGGCTGAAAATCCATGTCGCCATTTTTACCAAATTACTGTTGGGTATGTAATCTTCTCATTGTGCTCCTAAGTGGCGCAACCCAGGCTCTGCCTCCCTTTTTTTTCAATTACCCAAAGATTACAGTGGAGCTTTATGGATGTGCACCCCCCACCCCCATCAAGCCCAGCCTGGGACAGTCCCCCCAGCTACCACATTACCAGATTAGAGCACTGCTGTAGGCTGGTGGCTTTCGCCTCTTTACCCACTCCTTATCCTACCCTCAGCAGTCAAAGAAGCAGCACTAATCAGGCTTATCATAACATGGATGATATGTTCAAGGGTGCGGGTGATGGCAGAGAGGCGGGGCTGGGCCACTCATCTCTTATAGGCACTCACATGCCCTCATTAGTGACTTAAACCCATGCATAAAGAACATTTTGGGACAGCTCGGGCAGTAGATGCTGTCAGGGGCAGCGTGCTCGTGAGGACATGTACAACGGGGGTGGACAGGGTAGAGAGACTGAGGTAAAATGACCGTCTAAAGGTGAAGTATGGCGAATGTATGGTAGGATGTGTGCAAGCCCTCTCTATAATGGTGGAGAATTGGGGGAGGGTGGTGGCGGGGCATTCCCAATTGCCATGGTCCCAATGAAAGATTAATGAACCCCCGCAGAACTCCAGGGAAGCAGCGAGACTCCTGGGACTCATTCACAGCCCCAAGCTGAAAAGGCTGAGAAGTGGTGGGGCTGAGAGGGGGGGACGTATATGTGTTTATAGGGGCTGGATAGGGAAGCCGTGTGTGTGTGTGTGTGTGCTGGTGGTAGAATGGCATTCGTTAGAAAAAAACACAAACCAAGACGCTGCTCATCTGATCTGCACATCCAGAATAGACAGATGAGGAGGGGGGGGGGCGCAATATAATGACAGCTGCCGCATGCAGCTGACAAGTCCTGTCGCTCTTACTCCCTTACCCTCCCTCTCCTCTTCTTTCACCTTCTAACCGCCTCCCCTGGGTAATGATGTGAAAGAATGTTGTCGATTCTTCATCTGCGCTCTGGAAAGCATTTCTCGTGGCCATCCGGAGGGAAAGTCTTTTGTCCGGAGGCCATTGACGACAGTTCAAAATGCCTGAGACCCAAACTTAAAGAGAGGTCTGAGAGAGTTAGAAATCGGTGCATTTACATCAGAAATCCATTTTCCACTGAGCAGGACTTGGGTATGGTTTAGGATTTACATTGACAAAAGGGTAGTGACCTTGTGGGTTACCCACTGCAAGGGTACTGGTACCTCAGGTACCTCAAAGGTGGTATATCCACTGGAGTCCACTGATTGGTCAACAGAGAATCATGAATCCCGTGCAAGACAGAGACTGGAAAAGGAAGGACCACTTGTCTTCTTGCCAGATACCCAAAGGCAAAGGAAAGGGTTGCTTTCCCTTTCCATGTGACCATCTCAAGTAGCATCCACTCTGGTTGCCAGTGACGCAGAACGCTGTGGTCCCTGCCCTGCCACCTCTTCTGTGGTCCCTGTGGGACAAATCCTCGTATTTGTCTGCTTCAACAGCCACGGGCCTCAGCAGACTAAAGCAGGCGACGTGGGAGGCTTCTCCAAAAGGGTAGAAAAGAAGAAGAAGAAAAAAAACACTTCCTGCCCCTTTCCGCCCCCGCGGACGAGATTCTTTTACCGCAAACAAAAAATAACAATAGCATCAGACAATACGACTCAGAGCTGTCGTGTCCAGCTTTTCAAGTCTCTAAAAAGACATTCACAAGACCCTGAAGACAATTTGAAGTACACATGCGTCTTTGTCCAGGATGCAGAGGGTGCTGCTGAGTGAGTAAGCAACATGCTTGAGTACAGGCGTGGGATTTGCCACCTCTTATTCCGTTACTGATACTGTTTGTTCACCACTCTGCTCCCCTTTCCAGCTGTAAGCCTTATACGCACTTAACACGCTCACTTTCTCTCAAGTCCCGTTTCCATCGAGCACTCTTTAGGGGCCCTGCCAGTCTAAACTGTACCACGGCGAGCTAAAGCGTGGAAGCTTAAAATTCATCGCCGTGAATGAATCTATTTTACAAACAGCAGCATGAACGCCATTGGTAAAAAAAAAAAAAAAGCCCCTGGGAGTGGTCAAATCTATGTACTGCTTCAAGTCAGACCTCCAGGGAGAGGAAAAAGGGTGGTGTCACAGGAGGTAGTCAAGAGGATGGAGTGAAACAAAAGCCTAGGGAGACTAAGATGCGGAGGCTTTGGACACAACAAGCTGTTGGCCTTGGATTACCGCCTGGTGGCACCTCACAGGGTCCTAAATGTGAAGGGATTGACCTTGTTGGACCCCTTGTGGGACAAGGGGGGGTGTTGAGGCTGAGAAAGTGGAGGTGGTCTCCACTATGTCATGATATGATGAGTTGTCACAACAGCCCATCCAGATAATGAGCTGCAAGTGAGGCTGGGGCAGGAATGAGGTTGAGGGATTCAGAGGATGACGATGATGATGATGGTTTGGGGTGCCTCTTAGTCCTCTCACATTCCAAAGTGGGCTCTAGCAAAATATGGCCCATGTCCAAGGCAGAACAAACAAAACTATTCATAATAAATAAATGTCAGCCAGGCTACATTTGTTTACACACAATTATTTTTTCGGTGGGAGAACATCCCGCTTGGAGGTTTGAGATCCTTCACTGCTCACATGCAAGTCCTCAGATTTAAGCAGACAATTTAAAAGAATACTTAAAAGAGTAGTGGCGATGGTATATAAACGGCTGAGACAAACTCAAAGCTTATCTGAGGCTTACAACAGATGATATTTCCCGGTCAATCAGTGCAGGAATGATTCAAAATTGTTGATTGCGGAGAGGATGCATCTCCGAGGGCCAAAACGGGGGCTCCGGAGACCTCAGTATGTTTTATTGAACTTAATTATTCACTTTACAGCCGTGACACGCCGACTGCTTGATCAGAGCGCGGAACAAAAATATTATGTGGGCCAGAGCCTTTGCTCCCCCAACCCCCCCATGGCCCCCCGTCCTCGAGTTCCCTTCGCTATAAGCACTCAGGTCGCTCGTCAGCACTCATTTTTCCTGCTTCCTACGTCTTTGATAGTCGGCACATCAAATGGAATGGCAGAGAGGACATGTTCTGATGTGTCACACATAAATAAAGCTGCGCACAAGTAGCTTAAATATGAAGTGCTATTTGGTGGAAGTGTTGACAAATTGACTCCCCGGTGCACGTGTTAAAGCTCTCTCTCTCTCCATTCGTCTTTTCAACATAAACAGCCTCTTGAGCTGTCGTACCTGAGCTAAACGGGCGTCTATGAGAGGTGATATTGTGTGAAGAGCGCGAGTGAATTCCACCTTTTGAAATGCAATCAGACCCCACAGAATTTCACTTGAAAGGCTGGCAATCAAGAGTTTGAATTGGGCGCCGACAAAAGAATATGTTAAGCTGTCAGGGTTTTATTTTTGTGTACACTTCATGGATGAGGCATGATCAAATAAGGGTTTGTCAGGTAAATAATATCACAACGTGGCTTTTTAAATGTCTGCGAAGCAAATTAGTATGTTTACGTCGTCACATAAAGCACTGCACAAACATTTAAGAAGCTGGTGACCGCCCCCCCTTCAACCAAATCCTAAACTGTCAGACGGGTGCTAAAAACAGGAGCGCTCACCCGGCTGCTCAGATTGAGAAGCCAGCAGCCCACCCTCAGGACTTCCAACTCGACTTGTCTCCTGCGACCCCATCGGGGATCCATCCTGCAGGTACATGACCCGTGCCCCCACACCCCCCACATACACCTCAGCTCCCACTTAAGAGAAGCTCCCTTTTCAAGACCCTTTAGCTTCTTCTCTCCTTGCTGTGCTCGTGAATACATGTGTGGTTTGACTTCATCTCTCTTTTTACACTCGCTGACGGTTGACCGTTGTTCTCCGAGGGCGTTAGCCATTTTGAGCAGATCTCATGCATGGTGTGCGGCCTACCTTTCATAAGGTCCCCCAGCCCTTCGCACTACCAGGCTCCTCATCCACCAATTAGTAAATATCGTAGCATGGCTTTTAAAATGTCAGGTACATCACTATGCAAACATTAAAGAAGCAGGTGAGCGCCCCCCCTATACCGGCCCCCAACTTGTCAGAAAGGTGCTAAAAAGGGGGAGCAGCTTTACTCACCCACTCAGATTGAGATGCCAGCAGCCCACCCCTCAGAACTCATGTCTCCTCCGACCCGGCCGGAGATCGATCCCGTGTGTACATGACCCCCCCACCGTGGCCTCCCCTTTATGCCGGAGAGAGGCTTCCTTTTTGGAGCCCCTTTATCCACTTCTCTCCTCGCTGTGTTAGTGAATGCATGTGTGGGTGAACTTCATCTCTCTTTTTACACTCACTGACGGCTGACCATTGTTCCCCAAGGGTGTGAGTCATTTGAGCAGCTTTCCAGCATGGTCTGCGGCCTACCTCTCATAAGACACCACCAGGCCCCCACCCCGCCCCCTGCTACCAGGCGCCTCATCCATCCATCACTTTTAACCACAGCTCTTTTCCTGGAAAGTTTTGATGCCGGTGGCAAGAAGTAAGGAAAAATGACCAAGGGGTAGCTTATACATTCATGCAGACAAAAAAAATCCTTGATAAAAGTGTTGAGTGGGTGGGTGGTTGGGGGTGTTGCTGCCTTTCTCCAGGATGCCCAGAGACCAACCGGCAGCATCAAAAGCTACAGGTACAAGGTAAAAATACACAACATTATCCACAAGGAGAGGTCAGTCCCCACTTTTCCCCAGAAAGAGTCTGGCAACATTCTATTTCTTTAACTAATATTTTACAGTGGATCTTCTCACCCAAACCCAAAAAGTCTAAAGGCGCCCTTCACCCATTGAAACGCTCTGCTTCCCTTGATTCCAACTTTCCTCGCAAAAAGTAACAAAAAGAAAGTGGACAAATTAAAGGCCTCCAGAAAAATATACCGGGTAATCAAAAAAATATCACCCATAGTGGCATTTAGAATTAATAAAATATTAAATGAATGCATTTTGTGGAAGAAACAATAAAATAATGTGTTTTTGGATACATACTTTAATGACCCAAACCACCTAAAGAAATGTAACCATGACGCTGATCAATTAAATATTTATCGAATAAATTATTTAAATGTGTGCACTTTCTTTTTTCCACAATATATAGCCATACACTGATTATTAGTGTTAAGCTAAAAATGTCCATTCATAAATGCTGGAAATTAATTACGTACATGCAATGAAAGCTTCAGACACGGCTTATTTAATTTTAATTTCTTCAAGCAGTTGCATAGTTAAAAAAGAAAAAAAAAAAAGGTGAATTGTTCTTGTGAACATCCCACCCCGCGCCAGGCCTCGGGCAGCCTTGTCCCGAGGCCTCCAAAACAAAACAAAGCCCAGGGAATGTCCTTTTCCTTCCACAAAAGCACAGGGGGGGCCTCCAGTTTTGACAAGTAAAAAAGCCCCCAGACAAGACGGTGGCTAATTGCCTGCCCTCCCTCCATTCAGCCGGGGCCCGCCACGCTCCCGCCACCTCCTTTTGTCCCACGTGCGCTTAAGTGATGGACAGCGCGCGATCGCATAAACAAAACAACACAACAACTTCAAAAAAATGGGGGAGGGGGGGCGAGAAAATATTTTCTCACAGTAACTGATGACCCAAACCGGCAAAAAAACCACCAGAGAAGGCTGTAAAAACTTGAACACAACAGGGAATAGATCGGTTAATTACTTTTTGAAATAAACAATTACGGTTAAAATTGATTTAATTAATTAGCTCTGCTTCTTCCTGCTCCTTTTCAGAATGCCACTGTAATTATGTAACGCATAACAAACAAAATATATCAAGTAAACATGGACAGCAAAGATTTAAAAAAGATTTAAAAATATATTTATATATAATATATTATAATATTATTTTTTTCCTACACTTTATTTGAGGTTATTTAAAAATAATCACGTTTACCTAAAAAAAAAAAAAAACTAATATAAACTCATCGCTTCATGTTCAACGGGCGGACAGTGATAAACGATCCAAATGACTACGAATATTAGATACTAGTTGAATGTTTGATAAAGAAATAGAATACATAACGTCATTCATTGTAAACATGTTTAGATTGATGGCTCAGAATTACAACACGGCGGTGTCAGGCTGTCAGGACAAAGCAATCAAACACTGCCTTTCATTACCCAAATTGTCAATCTGTCACTTAGCAACGTAAGTGTCAAAAATTGCACGGTCCGAAAAAACAGCCACAAATAAAACCAGTCCTCATGTCATATTTAAAGCCAAGCAAGCCACCATTATTGTCAGGGAAGCGTAGACAAAAAAAAGGCTTACCATTTAAAAGAGCTGTATTTGGGATGCTGCTCTCTTCCAGGTTAAAACAAGCATGCTGCCACTCGCGCTCGTGCACAGACTCCAAGCAGACTCCCACCACCATGTCAGCCACTAATCCACTGGGGGGCAGCACCTCATCTACGGCAGCCCCCTTCGCTAAACGCCCCGATGGGGTAAGTCGATAAGAGGAGGAAGGGGGCCGGCGGAAACCCCCAGCCAAGGAGCGCCGGAGCTACTCGGCGGCAGCCCTCCGGATTCAGGCTGCGGCTCGCCGTCTCCGTGGCCGCCGGGGCTCCCTTCTCCTCTCTCCCCCTTGTACATCTTCATCATATCCCCCCATTCACCGAAAAAGCCTCTTTTGTGTCCTCCTTCTTTGATAAAGAACAAGAAAAGAAGAGAGGCTTTCACTCACCGGCCTGGCAGACATAAGGCGAGTGGAGTGGCGTCTTTAGGAATTGCCCTAACTTGGCTAAACTCAAGCAGCGGGGTGTCCTCCGTCATGTCATTAATCCCCCCCTACAAAAACACCAGCCACGCTCCATTCTCCGATTGTCACACTAAATTAAAATGCACAAAAATGAAGAACGGAAGGGAAGGAAAAGGCACTCCGATTGCGGAATTTCCGGCAAAAAGCAGCGTCGGCGACGCGCGGACAAAAGCTGACGTTTAGCAGCCAAAAGCGGCAAGCGTGGCATTGCGGCGTGCACACTTCCAAACTCTTTCAAGACAACTGGAGTGAAACGAAAAGAAAAGCCAAACATAAATGCAAACAAGCGCTCGCTCAGGCAAAAGAGGAAAAAGTCCGCTGGCCCACTGGCGGCCGGAAGAGAAGGAAGCCCACTCTTAAAGCCGTGATCCGAGAGCGCGGCCACGATACCACCGCTGTGAGCCTTTCAACCACCGCAGATAAAAAAATGACTATTGATCTTCAAATGGTGATAATTGAAAAGATCAAAAAGATGAAACAAACAACAGCAAACAACGCGCAGACAAAAACGACGCAAGAATGCGCCGACTTACCATCTTTTGTTGCCAGTTTTTGTTGAAATTAAAAAAAAATGCGCTCAAAGAAGAAGCATCAGCAGCGGCATTGAAGGTGTCAAATTTTCCTCGCCGCCTCTTGATCGTATTACTTCCACCGTCCTGCTTTCCAATGCGTCTGAACTTTTTCCCTTTCTCTTTTATTTTGTTTGTGCTACCTAGCCCTTTTTTCCCCCCTGCTTTAAGACTTTAAAAAGACTCGCGCTCACTAAAGCAGCACAAATTATCTCGCCACCTTGCTCAGCTCTGATGCTTTGGCCGCTAACTTTGCAAGGCCCTTTTACTACTGCATCAAAATTAGCATTGTCAAAGCACTTAATGAATATTAATATTGTATTTGTCATTGGGAGCTGGCCCATTGCTGAACTCCAAGTCATCCATCAGGGACAAGATTAAGCACACAATTATTTCTGACTGACAGGGACCAAATCTGGAAGATTTTTTTTTCTTTTCCCCCCTCCAACAATTTAAAGAAAGAGACACATCATCTTAAGGTACCTCCCATGAGAGCCAGCGAGATTAATACACTTTTAATGAAGCAAGATTTCATGCGGCATGAACAGCAGGACACAAAAATATATCTATACGTGGATTTTAACTCATAATTGTATTTTTCTTTATATTATTCCTATCATATGACCTGCTTTACTCAAAGGAAAACAAGACGGATCCTCTTTTAGTGAAGATTTGCAGCAGGGTACAAAACAGATTATACATTTATTTGAATTTATAATTGTAGTTTTTTAAAATATCTTACAATTACATTTTACACACGTTTTACTTTTTTTTTTTTAATCAAAATGAGGTCACCATCCTTTTCCATTTAAAATATACATTTATTTGAATTCATAATTGTAGTTTTTTAAAATATCTTACAATGATATATTACAAATTTTTTAAGTCAAAAAGAGGTTACCACAATTTTCTTTTAAGAAAATCTACATTTATTTTATTTATCTTCCAATCATTTTTTTGAATAACTGAAAGCAACAATTATTAGCACACTTTTGATGAGACACGATTTAATACAAAAAAGGGAGCAATTGACCTTTTAATTCATTTTGTAATATTTTTTCCCATTTTCCACTCATATCTTAGAATTACTATTATACAAAATGAAAATATTACATCATCCCCTTTGGAAAACAGATAGATGTTTCTTTTCTTTTATCTTAGCGCCGTGAGCCAGCGCCTAAATTCATCATGAAACATTTATTAAAAACGGCGGACCCCCGGCGGCTCTCACCCAGGCTGGCGAGCGCCGACCACCGAGGACCACACATGCAGGCAGGCGGGCCCCTGCCGCAGCACCACCTACTGCAGCATTTCAACTGCATCCAAGAGGGTTTTCTCCTCGGCGGAAAAAAAAAGCCTCGCAACAGGGGATGCTCGGCACTGTCACACGCAGCCTCTTTTCTGCACAAACATAATTCACATAATTCCAAACCTTGGAATTATGTCCCAAATAGGAAGAGGCAACTTTCCACGTTTGAAGGCCTTTCATCCATCATTTTCCTATCAGGTCTTCATTTGTTTTCTCCTGTTTTTTTGTCATGGAATCGACATTCATTCTCCTGAATTGGTGGCAAATATGGCAGATGCGGGGCACCAACGCCAGTCGCCCGCGTGAATCAACGCCGGGGGTCAAGCCGCGGCCTCAACCGAGCGGCCGGCTGACCACCCTGCAGGCTCCCTAATACCATTAGCAACCCTTAGATGAACATACTAAATTGGCTTTTGTTGCGCAGGTGCCAATCCGGCTTTCGGCAGCTAAAAAAAAAGCTTCAAAAAAACAGATGCTGTTGAAATTTAAACAGGAAAGTTTCCTAATTCGGGCTTGCGCCTCTGAGAAGCCGTCGGCTTCGGCCATATTTTTTTCCGGTGTGTCTCACACACACACAAACAATACCTTAATATATATATATAAATATACATAACATATTTCAATTTAATTTGGGATTTAGAACGTATGACTATTTGACTTAAATTGTTTTATTTACTACATTTTTGATTATTTTAATTTACAGTCAAATTACACAGTCTTTATATGTTTTAATGATTTAGTTATTTATAATTATTTAAAGTTATTCTTATTATCGTGCAGGACCAATAATAACATTGCCGCATTTATAATAACTGTGTATCCATGCAAATAAAAAAGACTTACATCAAATTCATAACAATTCTTTAACAATACTAATCTATCATTTCTATATAATTAAATATAGCTATTAAATAATACTTAAATATTGAATAAACATGAATAAATACAAATGAAAACATATTCTTTTTCATCCGTGTGAGAGTTTTGCTACATTTATTATAATTACTGAATTTGACAAAGCTGATTTTGCAAATGGTGACTGGTTTCAAAGAGGTCAGTTGAGCAAAAACAATATTCAAAACAAATATTATTTAACAATAATAACTGAATATATTGAAATCTAATTCAGAGAGTATCCTTTTAAAAGACATTTTTTCTAATTGTTTGGGTATTCATTAGGCACACCCGCAATGCAGAACCCCGCGGCGGAGCGCCTGAAAACCAGGTCCTAACCAAGGGAGAAGAGAGACAGCGCGTCCTCGCGTGATCACATTAGCGGCGCTATCAAATTAACTGTGCGACTTTGAAAGGTATTGATCTGCTATTAAGACGACTAGTGAACTTGATGAAGTGAGTGCTGTAAGGTGACTCGGGGGAACTTCAAAGTGTCGCAGCCCGCTACATAAAACGAGGGTCGCTTTGATCCAGAGACGCAGATCGGGAGGATGAGTAGGGCCCCCTTCAAGAGGAACACCGGCTATCCCCCACCCACCCGAGCGCCGTCGCCCAAATTTGACTCGTCCGACTATAGGTTGGGTTTTTTCCTGGTGCTGTTGTACTAACAAAAAAAGAATGTGGACAAATGTGTTTTTCCCAATTTACTGCCAAACAACACACACACACACACACACACACACACACGCGCGCGCGCGCAGGGGTCATGTTCAGCACGAGTGACCCCTGAGACACGGTTTCTTCCTAATTCTTTTTACACAAACATGATGTACTTCAGTGGAACTTTGTAAATACGCTAAACCATCACCACAGAGTAAAAAAAAACACACACACACACACACACTTTTCTCGGTGGGGACAAGGATGGAGCGACAGACGCCCGGCATTAAAATTCAGCTGCGATAAGAAGAGGACTCTTCGTGCCAAATGCGGCATGTAATAAGGTGCACAATGAGCGAGACAAAGCAGAGTGGGAGATAGCGCCGCTATTGTGAACCGAATACACCCCCCCCCCAGCTCTCCGCGCACACACTTTGCTTAAGGCACACAACATTAAATGCAGCGTGCTGCCAATCACACCTGCCCCTTTATTTATTTCTTTTCTTACTCGTTGTGCCACTGGGTGGAGGTAGCGGCTAAGGCGGAATCGCATACTTAGCAGCACCAGAAACGTTCACGCGAATGCCGAAGTACGTTTGATGGTAACCTCGGAGCATGTTCAACGCAGGAAGTGAACAAACGCGGGATCCAATAAGCTCAGCTTCTTCCTACTCGTTTTTGGACTGTGTTAAGCACGCCGAAATAAATGAACAAAACCATTACCGGTCGTCATCGGGCCGAGCCGTAAGAGGGCTAAAGCAGATGACAAACACGCTGCGGTTAAGGATGTTTAACGCGCGCTCGTCTACCCCCTCGCCTCGTCCCGCCGTGACAAGTCAGCAGAGCGACAAAACAGCAGTTTCATGTCAATTGTTTTGTCAGCTTGCTGCTGTTTGATGGACGCTGGAAGAAAAAAAGAGGATTCCACCATAAATCCAATGCAATCAAATCGGGCTGCGAGGCTGTTTATAGCAAACAGCCGCGCTTAATTATGTATATGGCACAATATAGGCCCAAACTGCTTTTCTTTTCCTTTATCCCGCTTGACAAAGACTTCTTTTCCCGCCATGATCCCTACTGCGTATCAGGCGATGATGCATATTGCCTAGAGTCAATGTCAAATCCTCGCTCAAAAGACAAAAAAACTGGTTACGCTGTCGGCACATACACCCCCCCACATCAGCTTCCCCCTGCAAAGATAATGTGACAGTGTGAAAGCGGAAACATGAAAAATTAGTCATGGAAAAATGAATAAACTTTTATTTAGGTTGGGACATGCTTGCACTCTCACAACGTCCGAAAAGAAGTAGGAAGAAACGGAGTTTAATTATTCCTACCCCTTTATCCAGACAGATAACTTATATGGGAAAATAAGTTTTTAAAAGTGTTCAAATAAAAAATGACCAAAATCAACAAAAGCAGAAAACAATAATTAAAGTGGACGATAAAAATAAATCAATGTATAAACACATCATAAAAATATGAATAGGTGAATGAAAGGTTTAATAAATGCATGAATATAGAAGTAAAAATGATGCAGAAAGATTAATAAATGCATCAATATAGAAAAATATAGAAGTAAAAATGATGCAGAAAGATTGTACAATGTATGAATACATGCAAGCAATAACTAAGTAAGATAAATGAATGGAAGCGGGACGGGTTATAAGTCAAGATAGAGGTTAAAAAATGGAGAAGGAAAAAAAGAGGAGGTGGGTAAAAATAAAGAAAGAGCCCCACGCCACGAGCATATATAAAAGAAACCTTCACCAATTAGTGGGGAGAAACGGGAGAGGGAGCCGCTGCTGCCGCCGCCGCTGCGTCGGCACTCAAAGAGCCGGGCCTCGCGGCAAAGCTGTCATGTCGGCAGGATTGATCAACAGGCCCGTGATTTCTAATGGCATGTTGTCATGAAGCTGCAGCCATGGGGAGCCACCTGCCTCAGTCCTCACCCTCTCAGTGTGTGTGTGTGTGTGTGTGTGTGTGTGTGTGTGCGTGCGCGTGCGTGTGTGTGCGTGGGGGGAGAGAAAGGGGGTGCCATCAAGCATATTCCTGTATATGTATTTTTTTTTTTTTTTACTAACAATCTGAAAATACTCCTCCCACTCCCAGGCGGTCTACCTCGTCTTGGTCCCTGAAGGTTGAAGAAATGTGCCATCTTGGATTTTTCCTTTTTTTTGTGTGTGCGCTGTGCTCATACAGCAGAAGCGAGCGCAAAAAATAAAAAATAAAATAATAAGAATAATGTTCGAGCTCAGGCGGCGCTGTGCTTGCAAAACATACAGTCGCAGAAACGTGCAAATCTAGAGCGGCTAGATAAAAATACAGTACACTTTGTTGTGAAACAAGAACAGACGACGGAAATAGGGCGAGTGACGTTACCACAACGGCTACAAAGTATGCAGTCACAGGAACGACTACATCGGTGGCAACACAATAGGTACATAAATACACAGTACGCTTAATTTGGAAGTGGAAACGTACAAATCTGTGGTACCCTCTGCGAAAGACACAGCCGCACCAACATATGCAGTGCATGTGCTACAGTGTATACCATGGATCCGTAAAAATAGATCACACGTGTAGGGTAACTGCAACGGCAACAAGTGGGCTCCGAAACACCCACGGGACGAGCTCACCTACAGCGACGTAATGGAGTCACAAGAATGCTTTTTGTTGCGTAACTGTGGCAATGATGACGAGTAAATCTAAGGCAACACTAAATATATGCAAAATATATCATTTGGCTAAATATACTGTAGTGTCCCAGGAACCTGTGCATCAAAAGCAACGCAGTAGATCCATAACAACACAGTGAGTTACCATTTCATAGGATATGTGAGCATCTGCTGCACCCACAGTAACGGGAACAGGCCCTATAAAATCAGTTTTATTTTATTTTACTTTTCCCAATTTTGCCGAGTAATCGCAGCCTGGCTAACTTTTCTAATGGGATGTCAACCCTGCAGACATTTGTACAAAATCTACAACAAATCCACGCTTGTTGCATGACACATTGAAAGCCACTGCTCTATGGCATCACCATGGATATGAAGCATACGCTACGCCGCTTGCAAAATATACTGTACAGTAGCATGAACTCGCACCACAGTAGACTTTGCATTGCTTCCAGCAACTTGGTGCGTTTGTTCCATAGAACAATGGCATGAACAGAGCGAGCCCTTTTGTCTGTTTGACTAGGCGGGAGGAGGCGGGGCCAGTAGCATACACACGGACGAGTGCAAAAGAGAAAAGCAATGTACAAGATGGCGGCGCCCGGTGTGGCAAGGTGAGCACTCATTTCTAAGGCCAACTTGCGTACGCCCTCTCTTCGGAGGGAGATGAAGGCGGGCCCATAACATACGTACTAGACGGACATCCAGGCTGAAGGTTAGACAGTGAATGTGATTTATATTGATCATCATTAGTGGCGAGTACATGTACCGTACTTTACATGTGCTTAATAAGTGTGTGCAGCATATTTAGGGCTTAAGCTGGATTGTGCTTCTATGCATTTTGCTTCTTAACATCCTTCATCGCAAGCGAGCAATGGCAAATGAAGAGAGATGGGGGTGGCGTTAGAGCTGAATTTCATCAGATAGTTACAACGGTCTCTTTTCTACTGTATCTGTGGGCTCTACTGTACAATAACTCACAAGATGTACAGTTGCAGGACTGTCACCTACTGCAATTCAAACGGCGGATGCGTGTGTGTGTGTGTGAACTTTGCGTTTGTTCAAGTGTTAAGAGCAATTGCATTTGATGAGCATCCTCCTGCCAAAATGCTGAGCCTCGGAGACCAAACAAGGAGGCTCTCTCAGCAACGATGGAAAAAGTCAAACAAAAGTTACGCAACTTGCGAGTTCAAGGTGGCGGTGGATAGTCGGTGTGCTCGTCACGTAACCTTTTTAAATCGGGCATGCCTGTGGTCTCATCAGTCGATGAAATTCTTTGCCGGCGGCGGCTTAACCGAGGGACGTGGACCAATAGGACAATATTTCGTTGTGTTAGCATTTCAAATGGCGGGGGGGGGTGCTCGTACCGATCGTTGCCAGCGGAATTAATTGTCTATTCTCAGAATCATGTCCCTTATCCACGATCCTCGAAGGGCTCAGCACAGACAGAGGGAGGTTTTTTTTTTTAGTTCGGAGGTCTTCAGAACAAGGGTGTCTAGGGGCAGTGGCCATATAAGGGGCTTTAGCTTGGTCCAGTTTTTTACAAGCACTGGACCAAACTAATCCATATTACAATTTTATCTGGATGTGATTGGAGAAATACGTAAATGAATCATAAACAAGTAAACAAAGTAAAAAATAAGAACATATAAGCTGCAATTCTTTTTAAAAGTTACCGGGTTTGGCTTCGGGCCAGCGCTCGATAAATGGCTCAAGATGGCGCGACCCCGGCGGGTGCTCCGAGCCTTTTATTTTAGGGGATTTAAGCTCAGGCTCTGTTACACATTGGCCAAACATATGCAGTGACCCCGACTTATATGGGTGCATCTATAAGGCCGCATCCTTAATCTAACCTTTATAAAGCTGGTGCGCCTTTTCAGACTCAAAACAGCATAAAAAACAAGCATTGTTCCAGAAGCAAAACCCGGTCCAAACCAGCGAGAAAGAAGCACCCCCTTGAAAACGGGCCGGGGTTAGTTTATTTCGAAGTACAATGCAGGGTTTCTCAATTCAACATGTCCGGAAAAAGCACAAGCAGTTACTGATAGTTTTCCAGCTGCGTTTAAAATGTAAAAAAAGGGAATAAGAGGGTAAAAAAAACGTGTATTAATAAAGTTAAGAGTTTATAGATGGTTTATTCATTAATAAAGGATCCATAAATAAAGCACATAAAGTGAGCATAGAATACATGAGAAAAAAGTACCGTATTTAAATAGGGAAGTACAATAATACTACGTGATATTTGAGTAGGTCTTAAAGTCCAAATGATCACGCGCTCATTGGCGCTCGGTGTCGATTTCACTCCTCGGCAAACAGACAGGCGAATTGGCACCCCCCCCCATTACGTCGTTCATTGGCGATTCAGTCGACGGAGTCAATCTTATTAACTTCCGCGCCGCTTCACACATGACATTTTGCTTCCATTTTCTCGCCCGACATCAAAAACATCAATTAGCAGCTAGAAAATGGGAAAGCGCGAATGACGGACGCCGATAACGCCGACTTATTTGAAGCGGAGGGGTAAATCTATTCTGCAGTTTTGAATGTGCTCATTACAATTGCCTTTTCAAAGAAGACCTCCAAATAGCAAAGAAATTAAATTTATCTCGTAGAAATGGCCAGGAATTGTTTTTGCCAGCCTCTCTTTTTTTTTTTTTTTTTATAATCCTACGGCTATCTCTCAGCCTCAGCACCGCAAACGCTTTGTGTGTCAAAGCTGCGTTTTCTTTTTTCATTAGAACAGATCACAACTCCCACAGAAGTTGAAACCCAACGCAGTCACCTCCGGCGTAACCCATCCAGATATTCTAATTTTTCTTTTTTTGCACATTTCCTTTAGCCAGGAAAATAAGAGCGTAAAGTGGCCTAAACGTGACCCAGCATTTTGACAGATAAGGATTGATGTGTTTTTTTAATGTAATGACGAATAAATGAAAATCAGGCATTAGCTATTTTATTTGTTTGACAAATGTTGGTTTGGTACATTTTTTAAGATGTGGGTGAATCACCATATATATATTATAATTTATATATTTATGAGTGTGTACTTGTCTAGTATATTATGATATTCTACATATATTTTTGCAACAACAAAAAAAACACTTGAAATGACTTCATCAGATTTGTGTTTATTTTTGTGCGTAGGTGGCTAGAAACAAATCATACTATATACTGTATAATGACGTACATATTTTTATTTTCAAAACTGTATCTAATTCCACAAATATAAAAAAAAACACTTGCACTATACATGACTTTTGAGAGCCAATTAATATTATAAATTAAGCACAAATCTTTCTGAATCTTCCCACACGTACTGTGATTATTAATTGTTTTATTAAATGCATAAAAACAATAGACAGACAAATAGACAATGGGCTCATTCGTTTCATATAATCTATCATTTCACGGCCTCATTGATCCGCCCCTGTTGTTCAAAATGTGAAATCCAAGCCTCGTAAGTCTGCCGCCGCCGATGAACGTGTAACTCTGTACCGACCTTTAAGTAAAAGGCTATTTTAGTCTGGAAATCCAAAGATTGCCAGTTGCTTCTTGATGCTTGAGTTACATCTCCGAATAAAAGCAACTTTGGCGGGCCGAGGAAAGACACTACCAAAGGAAGGAGGGGTTTGCATGCGGGTATCACATTCCTCCGGCCCATTGATTTCTGATCTTTTCACATTATTTAGATGCTTTTTTATTTTCCTGCCCGTCTTTTTTTCCCCCCGCGTGTCACAGGACAGAAATGTCCAAACAAGTGACGCGGGGAATATCTACTATCTGTCAAAAGAGCAGGCTTTTCCCGGTATTAAGCAGAGCAAATGCTCAGTCGCGGTGCCGAGAATCAGCGGGATGAAAATATCACTCTTTTTAATGGAGGCTAATCAGATTTCGGCTTCTGTTTGCCTTCTGGCTCAAAGACGACAATAGGCTTGTAACCAATACAGTCTTAGTGCACTGCTGTCCTGACCCCAACACAAAAAGGCCTGCGATTTTCTCCACGCACCGGATCCGATATGTAAACAAAAGAGGAATTGAAAAAAAATATGTACACAAATGTAATTCTAGCATCATTTAAACGCCAAAGTGAAAACAAAGACAAGCTCTCGTCTATTCCATTCATTCTGAAGGGATCCTTCTGATTTTCTTTTGTAAGCCGTTTTAAATGAAAAGTGAGGATATTTTTAATTTTCCAATCATCTCATGGCAATTTGTGGCTCGTGACAAAAGCTGTCCAATTCAAAAATGCCCTTTTTGACCCCACTTTGATCTTATTTACTATTGCACTTAAAAATAATGCAATCTTTGACTTTTCTGTTATTATATTTGTCCACAAGATGGAGCTCTTTTTCCCCAATTCAAAGCATGCAGAAAAATGTAATTGAATTTGAATGAAATTGATTTTATTTGCAGGGTTAAACATCGCCCAAATATTTGATTTACATTTTATCCAGCAAAAGTAGTTTTAAGCCGAACTATTTGAATTGACTTATAAACAACGGTTTATATTTGTATTTGTTTGTTATTGTTTATAGTAGTATTTATTATTACGTATTATTGCACTACAAACTGGAAGTGAACACTTACGTATTATTTCTTTATCCGTCTAGTCTATTTTCTTACTTTTCTCTTCTTATCTTTCCCATCTTGCTGTAATTGTGTTTTTCTGTGATCATGTGATTAATAAAGTATCTATGTATCTAATATTTGATGTGCAGATTTTAGGCAAAAACAATTTCAGAAGGTGGGAAAACGAAATGTTCACTATGATGTAATTTTTCTACAGTTTAGTGGAAAGGGACAAGTGTGAGTTTTTGTTTTTAAGGATCTCTTGAAAGTGAAAGCAGGATTTGATCATTCGCCCCCTGTGCCCTTTAAGATGAGACCACCAGAAGTAGGGTTCAATGCTTCGCTTATAACTGTGATTATTTCAGCGCTGATGGCAAAGATGGGCTGTTTTCATGCGAGCCATGCGGGCGCTGCCGTGCAAACAAAGACTGGCTGGAGAGAGGCTCTCCAGGCTATTAACCCATTACTAGCTTTGTTACAAAAATGACATTAAACAATTTTTTTTAAAGTAAGAGTGCAGTCAACGTGCAATTATTGTTGCATATTCCTGAGGTCGTGACTAATAATGTTTTCTTTGCTGGGTAAAACAAATGGACTTTCAATGAGTATAGGGGTGCTAGGGAGGTGGGGGGTTTGCTCAGGCACTATGCAGGCAAACAAAACACCACTTTCTCACTTCTTTACTTATTGATGACAGAGCCAAACATCAACATTATGTGTGGGCCCTTCAAAAATGTCATTGCCTAAATGCTAGTCAAAGATCCTCTACATGACAGGAGCACACTCTGCTGCTTTTATGAATCCTTTGCATTAATGCCAGTCAAAGATACTCAATCTAACAGGAGCGAGCTGCCGTTTCACATGAATGTACTGCACAAGTCAAAGTCAAAGACCCACCATATGACAAAAGGACTCTGCTGTTTTTTAAAGAGTCAACTGCAAAAAATGCTATATCCTAGGTTTCCAAAGTGGGGCAGGCGTAGACCATGGGGTACTTCAATTGTGATAGGGTGTACGTGAACAAAAAAAATCTATTACATCAGGCCTAACACTCACAATTACAAGTGCGCCTGAACGCCTCACGACGCCAGGAGAAGCAGTAGCACAAAAGTTGTTCATTATTCTGTGTGCATTATATGACCAAACAAGTCATATTCACATACAGTATATTTACATTATTATATATTCGATCCCCACACAGCGCAGTGGTGAAAGCACCGTGGGCATTTCCTCCATATGACATTAACACTGCTCTTTTAGGAAGCACAAACATCTATTATGTGAATGCCAGTCAAAGATCTTCTACCAAGTGATAACTACCTATTTTAAAATGATTATACTTTAAATTATTAAATTATATAAATATTTTTCTCAATTTTGTTGTGTATATTCCATCATGCATTGGAGAGTCTATTCCACCAAACCAACGACTTTGGAAGACCTTGAAGGGGCAATACGAGAAGTTACGTCTTCCATCTCACAAAAGTTCCTTGTGAGATCAGTTGATGGCAAATGCTGTACTTGAGTACTTAAAAATAGGGGGTTACTTTTCAATCACTGTGTATATAACAACAAGAGCACGCTGCTCTCTAGGAAGCAATGCAAGCGCGCTGGTAAAACATCCTCTATCAGACAAATCGCCGTTCGCATCAAACATGAAAATGGCATTTCTAACTGTATATTATTTTTGAATAAAAGAATAGCCCATTTCTAATATTGATATCCCTTTACAAAAAAATATGTTTTCTCATAATTGTACAGTTTATCAAATCATTTCCCACAAAGAGATTTACAACCCTACTTTTTAGATAAAAGCTTATTTTAGACCAAAACTTTATTGAAGTACAAGGGAAATTGCTTGTTTACAGTAGCTCAATTGTAGAGGAGAAAAACACTTTAAAACATTCAATGCAAGTAAAATATTATATTACATTACATTACATTATATAAGTATAATACAATAAAATAAAAATAAGTAATAAAGACAACATGCGATAAACATTGTTTGCATATTAACAAATGGCGTGGAAAAATATGACAACTACAAGTACCTGTGATTAAATGCAATTATGAGTTAACTATGGACAAAATGCGATTAATTGCAATCTAATATTTTAATCGATTGACAGCCCTAATAATTACACATATTGATACATTAAGATTTTAAGTCAAAATCTTTTTATGTGAACTTTTGACAGCTTCTAAATATCCAGCGAATGGAAGACCCAGACAGGCGAACTAGCAGCCACATGATATGGTGACCTTGACTTGAATACGTCTTAAGCCAAAGGGCCAACTTTAAGACGTATGGCACGCTGCTTCCTGAACGGGTATGTGTTATACGAGTCCTTCCCTTCGGTCCTCCTCATCGCACCACCTTTTTTTCACTTCACTCGCATTAGCCCGTGTCACCGGATTACTGACCCATCATATCTACCTTCCCAATTACCTTTAACAGTTTCGGACGGACAAATTTGCGCTTTCATGTGCCGTGTTAGCGGATGAGTCGCCGCTTCGGGTCTGGGAAAGGAGAGCTTTTTAATGAGCTGAGGTGAGGTTAATTGCTGCTCCCGGTTGTGTGCTTCTCTGTGGAACGGAACGTTGTCCTGGACGCATTTAATAAACACGTTAGCTCAATTTGGCTGTCTTGCAGAGAAAAGCAGGGTGGTGGGGTGGTGGTGCTGTTGGGGGGTGGCATGGATGATTGAGGAGTGAGTTTTTGGTGCTTCACTTGCAATTTAGGAACGATATAACGACTACAGGTGAAGCCAGGCAAACTAATCAACACAAGCAATGTGTTCAGTTCAGTTAAGGAAGTGGTTCATAATTATTTTCTATCCTGCCCCCACTGGGGTACTGGAATGTTTCTCCACACCACCGATTTGAAATACTATTGCGAAACTGATATCTGTTTATGTATGTGTATTGTACAGACTGAACATGGAACTGAAACCAGAAAAATGCAACAAAACGGGGAGCTGTTAAGCATACAAGCTGGCAGTCCATCGTCCACTATTTGTCAAGTTAAGATAAGGCGGTGGGTGGGGGGTTGAATGGCCCTAAAGTTGTAATTACATGTTGTCGCTGCGGCGCAGCAGCCTGACCTCGTCACCGTTAATTCAATCCATCTTCATTTCCACCAGCGACGCCCCACTTAGTGATGGATAGTTGCCATTAGGAAGTGACAAAACACTTCAACAACTCCGGCCGCGTGCTGAAAAGTGTTTGTGAGTGTGTGTTGTCAAAGGGCTATGGGTCCTCTGGAGCACACGATTACCCCCCCTATGTATTATGCATTATTATACATTGTAAAAAACTAAGACACCAACAACATCTAATGAAATGCACAAAATGAAGACAGACCGACCATCTATCAAAGGCAGTGCGGTTGCGGGGATTAAACGTGACGTTGAGCAGGAACAAATATGCACATTAGCACTCACAAACGTCATCCAAACTCACCTTTATTCAGTCCCACATAGTATCAGCACTTGGGACTAAACATGAGGTGAAAGAAAAACGGGCAAAACACAGTCGAGTAGTCTGCCTGTGCAGCCTGGGAAAAAAGTTAGCACACATAAAATGGTGCGTTCCAGGAACGTCGAACAAAGTGGGACGTGTTGCCGATTGCAACAAAAAAACATACACAGGCAAAAACTGGGATTAGTTAATGTATCTGCAAAAATATATTTTTAAATGTATTTTTTAATACATTTTTAATTTTTTAAAATAAAAAAATGACCCGTATTTCAAAAATGGATATACATTTACAAAACATTGTATGTAGTTATTTACAAATATAGTATTTTTTAAGTCTAATTTCGCCCCTGAAAAGCTTCCTGCGACTCGATTCAGACCCGCCCACGGACCACTTCAGCTCGGTGGCTGGAAACACATGTTTTATATGACAGAACCGATCTGCTGCTTGGAAGCATCAACTGCAAAAACGCCAGTCAAAGATCCACTTTATCACAGGAGCACTCTGCTGTTTTTGAACATCGACTGCAAACACGGTAGTGAAAAATATGACTATGACAGGATCATTGTGCTGATTTGAAGGATTTACTGCAAAACACTAGCCAACAGTCTTCCATATGACAGGAGCACTCGGCTGTTTTTAAGCATCAGCTACTAAAAGACTCGGTTCAGACCCGCCCACAGATCACTTCAGCTCGGTGGCTGGAAACACATGTTTTATATGACAGAACCGATCTGCTGCTTGGAAGCATCAACTGCAAAAACGCCAATCAAAGATCCACTATGACAGGAGCACTCGGCTGTTTTTTAAAATAAAACAGTTTACTCAAAAAAGATCTTTCTGACAGGTGCATTCTGCTGTTTTCACTGCAAAACCACTAGGCAGTGATATTCTACATGACAGAAGCACCGAGTACAAAACCGCTGGTCAAAGATCCTCTATATGACAAGTGTAACCTGCCCTGCTTCACACTGCTTGCACCGGGGCTCGAACACAGGACCTTTGTAATGGGAGGCGAGAGCGCTGACCACTCGGCGGGCATCCGTTAGACAAGGGTGCTCTATTGTTTTTAGGAATGTACTGTAATGCATAAAACTAGTCAAAGATCCCCTATATGAGAGGAGAGCTCTGGAGATTCTGCAACAATGCCAGCCATACTCTACTTTTGAACTAAAGCTGCGTGCCGGTAAGATGTCACTCGTTGGCCATTCATGGCCCAAGGGCCACCAGTTGGGTAGCGGATGTGTTGACTGTCCATACAGACTATGTCTACGTGCTCTCATGTCGGTACAAACATTTGGCTCAGAGTGGCCCCCGAAACAACAGATAGCCTTTTATAGCACGCTGCTCAGACGGAACACACACAAAACAAAAAGATACACACTTGCAGCCAAAATGTGAAGACCACAGACTGCTACTATACTTTCACTCTATATATTCAGTGAGCTTTATATCTTAATTATGCACTGCGCTCCTTCTGCTGAAAATAAAGCCTTTGTCGTCTTTACTGGGCGTCTCCCAAAAACGCAGACGCTTTACTCCTCTGCACCAAACTTGCAGAAATGCTCCAAAATGAAGCTGAGCAGGCTGGCTGTGATGGATTAGGACCTCACAAATGGCCCTGACAACTTACTGTGTGATTATCTCCTCCCCTTTTCCTCTCGGGTCGCAGCTTTTAAGGGTCACCAAGGTTTCATTCTCCCCTACACAGGTTAGGCTCTGCCTTCTCAATCGCATCTGGACCTCTCCATCAATAAAATGCGGTGACCCAGCAAAGACCCTCATGGCGACCACCTTGCCTGCACCGCCTCTCCCGCTCGCTCGCTGTCTTTCTCTCTGAATGACATCATGATGGCAAGCCGCGAGGTGGTGCTGCAGTGGTGTGAAGCACTACTTTAGATGCCAACGTGAATGGAAAAACAGGCGGGGGTTTATCCGGCAGGGTTTGTTTGCACCCCAGCCAGCACTTAAACCTCTACTGGCACCCGGAGTGTGTCATTTTGGTTTTGTGTCATTTCAGCGGCAAAGAGCACCGGGAGGTTCACGTCACACAGACGAACAACTCCCGTTGTTGAGTACGGTATGAGATGGCCACCTACCGTTAAATACTGTTTTAATGAAGCATTACAAGCAAAACCTCCACAACAGTGTTGCGTTCGGCCATTATTGTTTGGACTGCAATGCACTTGCACAAGCATAAAACTGGCCATAAGTAAGGACATGTCATCTTCAAACTATCACATAAAGTGATCGACACGCTGCAGCACAAACTGTACATGCAGAGGCTTCCTCAACTGACTCCTAAATGACATGCCCCGTCCCCCCCTCCTCCCGCGCCCCATTCCTGGTGCGTTCACGGCAACCAGAAACAGTCAGACAATCAGAATACAAACATGCACATCAGCACAACCCTAGGGTTGCTACAGTACCTTTTATCTTGAGCAGAAGCTCCAATCCATGAGTTTGAAGAGCTTACAGTTGGACTTAACTATGAATGTGGTGCAACACTGCACACTATAAATCCAATACGAAATTGGATAGGAAGAAGCAATCCAGCTAACAAACATATACACAAATGAAAATACAGGTCTTCCAGACCTACCGTCTTTCGTGCTGTACTGTGCCATGGAATGTGGGGTTCCAATTTGACTATTTTGTTGGACAGGCCTTTGCAACGGTGATATCAAAAAGTCAACTGTTGTTGAATATAATCCTTCTAAATACAAGATTCTTTCTTTGTGGCTCGTGTCCTCCAGTTTCCTTGTCGTCATGGTAATACAAGCTTTAATATGTATCCAGATCATTGATATCGTTGACAACAACTCTTGCCTCAATAAATACAATACAAGAAATTATTTCCTATGTATTCGCATTTGATTCAGGTTTGTGTCAGACATTACAAAAAATGGAAAAAAGTACAGTTAATATATGTGATCGGTATTGGTATCAGCCGATCTCACTCATGGATGATCTGTGTTGGAATCGGCAGCATTAAACCCAAACCGGAGCATCCTCAGTTATTTATATATAAGTTTCGGATTGTTTTCTATGCTTTCAGACGGCAACATGCTGTTCTTCCAGCAGATACTTCGATACCATCCGCTGTCATGTAGAAAATACTTTCAGATACATTTTCAAAAGGTAGTATAAGTAGTACTGTTGTATAAACAAGCGACCCCAAAATCTCGCCACATTTTTATCCGTCCGGGTGCCACCGCTCCAGTCGACCGGCTGCCCTGCTGCTTGCAGACCCCGTCGTTTGTTTACCAACACTTCCTTTGACGAGGCCCGAAGGGTGCAATTAAGCTCAATCAGTCCCTGTCGATTTTATTAAGAGGCACAGACTGGCCAGGCTGGAGGGCAGTGAGGGGTAGCCCAGGGAAGAAGACGAGGAGGAGGAGGAGGAGGAAAGTGGTGTAAATACAGCAGCTGAACAGATGTGGCAGCCAGTTAGAGTCAATGACTAACTGGTTTTGCCAGTGTCTTGTCAGAGGCCCAAAGAGCAGCCAATGGCCTCAGCTGTCAAAAAGCATACATATTACCGATCATAAATTCCACTTTAAAGCTCAATTTTGTGATAAGAGGAGCGGGTTACAAAACAAACCGGTCTATAAAAACTTGTGAATGCGGCGAATGTGTGGATGCAGATGTCACAAAGCATTTTCGGAAGGGGGTTAAGTGGTGCCCTCATACGCTGAATGGCGCAATACAGCTGGCTTGGAACAAAAAAAAAAAAAAAACTCGCTTTCATCAGCAAATCAAAAACAAAAAAAAGAATGAATGTATCATGCTCCCCCCCAACACACACACACACACACACTTCCTCCTCCTTCCTCGATAGAGATGTTTACAGATAGCGATCATTCCTTCTCTTTTTCACATTTGCGCTTGGACACGTTTCAAAAAGAGTCGGGTCTTTTCATGTGCTCGCTCGCTGTGAGGAAATTTGTTCCTTAGTGGCTTTCAAAACAGGAAGCGGAAGACAATACCGATGCAGAAGAAGAGGGAGACGAAGAACGTGCCAACTGTGCCAGGCACGCTGACCCCCCATCTGCAGGCAGGCTCCAAAGCGCCGCCTCACACCTGCTGAATGCCTCGACTTGCTGCCTCGCGCCGACTGAAGCCCGCTGAATAGTATTCGCAGCTCAGGCTGGGGAATTGTGTTTCCGGCTTGCATGCCATTGTATTCTTTGTTGGCAGCTGCTGCGTTAAAGATGGGAAGGGAAAAATGCAATTTAACTTGCCAACATGTAGAAACAAGTAAAACTGCAAGTCAGACTTTCCTGTAATGTTGGCTGGTTTTACCCGAAAGGAGACTGAGGGCAGCCAAACGCATGGGGACTGATGAATATATCACTGCAGCATCCACACTTACATGCTTTTTCCCAACAGTGAAGGGAGCCATGCTTAACTGAAGATGCCCAGTTATGGTCCCAAATATGGCGTTCGTCCCGGTTAGTGTGTTTTTCAGTTAACGAAAAAATATTCACTTTGCGTACAATTTCCAAGTAGCGTACAATATGGCTCCCGTCTTGTTGTGTTATCAATATGAACGTCACAGTTCACGAGACACAAAATGAAAAAACTACTACGTTACACTGCGTGGGTGTTTACGGCCCCGCCTCCACCAATCGAGACCAAGAAACTGTAGAACCGAAAAAAGGGCTCACTCCAAGTTCAAGGTAACACGCGCGAGTAACCGACGAGACTTACCAGTGACTTCTAGGTTGAACCGCTTACGATGACTACGTAGGATGCTCTACTGCGTATTATTGGAATAGTATATGTAGATGTCTGTTTACTCGTGTTGGATTCATAATTCAGCCTCCCGTGGGGCGCACGTGTTCACAGAGTGCCCTTGAACATGCCGAGTCTGATTACTATTATTTTTAGATAGCTCCAAACCCTAACCTAGTATTTTCCAATAATGTTCTTTTCCACTGTGGGTGAAACAAATGCATCATTTTTCAGTCCCATAGCGCCGATTGAACGGGTTGGGAGAGTTCCCCCGCTATTGATTGTTCTTGTGTCATCCGCAGGTGCCCTCTCCGCTTCCTTTAAACTATCTTGTACTCCTGTGGTATGACGCACAAACTGCTAAACTGATACATGCACTCAAAAGTTTTGGATATTGATTTGCTTTTGATGTGGCTGGAAAAGCAAAACAAAAACCAAAAGCAAGAGAAGGTCTCTTTTGATTACAACTCTAGAACAGCTGTTGTATAGAAAGGGTTGGTGTGCGCGCGCACGCGCGTGTATTGCAATGTGTTTTCTCCCACTCCAAAAGGTCTGCAGGCCCATTAAATGCAGTGACCATACTGAAATCTTGAATTCTGGGACTCCTCGGATCAACCCAAAGTGTCCAGTGGCCCGAAGAAAGTGTCACCAGGAGGAAAGACTAGTCGCAAAAACAACAATATAAGCAAGTTTAAATACCAAAAATCAAGTCCAAAAACCCCGTCATACCTGGCGTACACATACTGTATATGCAGGTATCAGTCATCTTATCATAAAATGTCCTGTATTCTTATAAATCTATTGTTTTGCAGCAGATTTACTCGTAGTTGCAACTGCATATTGTGCAGTTTTATGCAATATGCATAAAACTGCATATTGTGTCATATGTTGTACCCATCGTGGTCCATGTTCCTGCTTCTGTACAGTATGTTTTGCTAATGGTATACAGTATATTTAATATTCATTGTGATGCCTTAACACAGTGGTTCTCAATTACTTTCTCTCGTGCCCCCGCTGGGGGATAGAAATGGTTTTGCCCCCCCAATACCCATTTTGACATACTATTTAGAAACTGAGCTCAAAACTGCAACAAGTGAAATGCAACAAACCAGAGAGCATTTTCACTTTCAAATTGCATGCCGAGTACAACAATTTCATACATGTTGGCAGGTCTGAAAGTCGTCCCTGCCTCTCACGACCCCTCTGAGACCCCCCCAGCCCTACAATTAAGGTGGAATAACACATAAATGAAGGCAAAAGCTTGTACGTCCAACTTCTCCCACCCTCATCCACTTCTACTGGCTTTTCTATGATGTGTGCCTGTGTCCACTGGGGGCTACAATTAGCCCATCAAACTCATTCCGGCCATGAATCCACTCCTTTTGCGATCTCTCCGAAGCAGGCAACTTGTAAAGCGAGGGGGAGGTAGCCTTTCATGTGCAAAGGTTCAATGGCGGCCTGATCATCCCCTTTTTTTGCACTCATCAGCGCCGAGAAGAAGCAATCGAAATGGTGGGAAAGTCTTGCTGCAAACAAGACATGCAGGGGAGACGGTAAAACAGACACATTCAGGTAAGGTTTCAGGTATCCAAAAAATATACATTATCGGTGTGAAATCAGTTCACAGGAACCAGTCCTGGTTTCTCAGCACAAAATTGAGTCAGAATCAATAATTAGATAAAGAATGGAGTGCACACCACAAAGTCAACTATGCCTCAACGCTTCGTTTTACACTTGCATGACACATAAATAGATAAAATATATATGCGGTTACAGTTAAATTGTTGCAGATATTTGATATTTTGACAGTGAACAAAAAAATACGTTATTAGTACACTTTTATGACAATAAAAAAAAGGCAAAAAAATACCAATATGCCTGTATTTTGTGCGTATCAATGCATACCATATGTCCGCGACAAAAAGGGCACCAAAAATGGAGTGCGGCCTGAAAATGAATCACAATCGTTCCAAAATGACCATAAGGACAGCTGATGTTTTTCGTATATTTCGGAAAGAAACAAAAGGTGAACGTGAAGAAGCACGTGGATGCCAAAGAGCTCCTTTGTGACCTCATCTTAGCCTCTTCAGGGCCCACGTTTTGTCCAGAAGTTAAACCTCTAGAGGGGCTAAGTGGCAGGGAGCCAGGTGATTACGCAGCACCCACACGTACATTTGTATGCAAAGTGAGGAAAAAAAATTGCGGCGCTCTAACTGCACACAAACACAATCTGTCCACCCTTCCTCTTGCTCCTGACACATAGTCAAACATGTTGTAATGCCTGGCCAAACACAAGGACTACATTCTGTCAAGGAGGATTACAATGATTCCAACTTGACCCCCACCCCCCACAACTCCCTACTCCCTAGCCGGCCTGCCGCTGGCGTGACTGGTTGAATTTACTGGCTGAATTTACTGCTGGAGGAGAAAGAGCGTTTAAACAGGTGTGTGCTGATGCAGATGCTCAGTAGGCCAGCATGTGCTTTGCATTAGCCTTCAGCAACACAGCCAAAGGAAGCTTTCAGCAGAGCACATCGTGTCATCTGGGCAGATCATCCATTTGCTGTCACGACCCTGGAATAAGAAAGACAATCCTGTCCTTAAGATTCCCCCACCCAAAATGTGGGAGTGTTGCGGTGTTTGTACGTTCATTTCAGATTGAGAGTCACACTTTTCAGTCATTTGTTAGGTAGGCATCCAAACAACTAGAAATGCATGGTACTAGATGACCACAATGCATCCCACTGACATCTGAATTTACAGTATTCCTTTCAGACGGCGCTATTTACTGAGGAACACTGCACAGCAACCAAACAAAGCCAAAGAAACTTCAAGCAAAAGACATAACCTTTCCAAGATAGATGTCCATTACTGACTTGGTAAAGTTTGGTTGACAATCCCGATGGCTTCCGCTACATGTAATTGTTTAAGGGCTTTTTTTTCCATTGGAAGACAATGTTTAGTAATATAGTGTATGAAAAGATATATATGTGACCAATAATTGGCCACGTCGATTATTGGTGCTTACATTTGGAATGTTGACGTATATCGGCATCGGCCTGTATTTAAATCCGACGGGCCGATATGAAGAAATCAATTTAAAACTGGGTTATGTTGGCTCTGATGCAGGCACACCCGCTCTCCAGCATTGCTCCACACGCACGACGCCATCCGATTTGTTAAATACGCCACGGCACGCCTTAGTCGCAGCGCCAATCCTCACGCACACGGCGGGAACGTCCTGAGAGCAAACACACTCGTTTGAGAATAATCTTATGGAGGTTCTCGGTTGTCCGGGTGTTATCCATAGTAGTAGAGGTCTGAATCGTCGACTGGACTGGGTAGTAGAGATGCGGACGTTTCGCTTCTATACGCAGAGGCTTCGTCAGCTAGGCTCTTGGGTACTACTACTACTACTACTACTACTGCTACTACTACTACTACTACTACTAGAAGCGAAACGTCCGCAACTCTACTACCCCGCCGAGTCGGCGATTCTGATCTCTACTGCAATGTGGAGAACAGTGCATGTTCCTGAATGTCACGTGAGAAAGTCCACAGCTCACGACTACTACAATACGTCTCGACACAATGCTGTTGGTAATATCAATGTGGAAACAGTCTGTGATTGCAGAAGCCCTCATCAGTCCCAAGTGGGTGAACGTTCAGTGAAATCTGAAGCCGTATCACTGGAGAGCACACAGAACCACTTGGCTTTTTGCACCACAGTCTGTGCTGCTCACTTGGGACTAACCATAGATTTGACACTCACATCTCTGTGCAAATCTTGTTGTACTAGCTAAAACGTCTGCAAGCAAGTTTTATTTAACTCTACTTGAGATGCTGCTGAGAACTCCCTGCACTTTTAGTTTGAAGTTAAATCAATCATAAGTCATGAAATGTTACTTTGTTTACTGAGGAAACCAATTACACTTCAGGGAGCTGTTACATGCGTTTTAATTTCACCTTACAAGCCCACGGTAAAGGCCAAAGGCGGGCCCATGCATAGACATTGCTTTCTAAGCGTCAGGCATCCGGTAAATGCAAAGAGGAAAAGCAAATGGAAACGACAAAGACAAAAAAGGAAAATCAACAATAAAATGGAAAAGGCAAAGACAAAATGGAATTCCAATATAACTATATTCGTGCAGTATGTTTGTATATTATTGATTCTCTTCACATTTCCACGTTGCCTTTTAATGTTGGCACTCCTGTGATTCCAGAATTGACATCCATTGACTCCATACCAAATAGCTGTCATCATATCGATCCTAGACCAAATACAGTTCAAAGCAAAACAATCTGTCAGAGTTAACACGTTATTAACGCATTATCTTTAACAGCATTTTTTAAAAACATTAAAACAAAAAAAAAATAAAATTATTCGAATGAATTATTAGACTGTTACATGTTCCCCTGTAAGCAAAATTTCCCTAAATAGTTGGGGCACTTAATGGTTATTATTACTTTTTATATAATATTGTATTTGTATGTATTATTAATAAATATTGTGGTGTTGCGTCAAAGTGGGGGTCACTCAACTTATTGAAAACTTATTTCAAACATATTTCTCTTGAGACTGAACACAGCGCCTCTGCTGGTTGGATATGTAATCCATAACGACATTTTTGTGTATATGTTTGGCAAGCTAAAATTTAGACAAATCATAAAAATATTCATAAAATACGATTACCGTTTTTACCATATTACCGTATCGTAATTTCTGGTGTAAGGGCCGGGACTAATTTCTTAAACTTTCAACCCTGTGGCTTACACAGCGGTGCGGCTAATTATGGTTATGTTCTAATCTTGTGTGAACCCACAATAAGCTCGCAAGTGGTCATTACTCAGTATAACAGTCTGACCACGGTGTCAATGCTAAAATCATCACACTGCACCTTAACATTTAAAAGGTATCTAAGAAATATTCCATTCCATTTTCCTCCGCTTATCCGGGTCCAGGTTGCTTGAGCAGAAGTTTCAGTAGGAAAGTCCACCTCCGGCCACCTCTTCCAGTTCCACCGGAAGGACACCAAGGCGTTCCCAGACCAGCCATGAGACATAATCCCTCCAGCGTGTCATAGGTCTTCCCCGGGGCATTCTAGAGTAATCTATTTTATTTTATTTTGAATTGGAACTTGTATCGAATGTATCTTAGCAACCTTTTGATGTTGAGTTGCTGTATGATGGTTTTAGCCTTTTTTGTAAGATGACACCGTGAGTCGGACTGTTATATTCAGTAATTACCAGCTGAAAATTGCCAAACTTATTGGGACTTTTTTCATAGTTCGTGATAGGCTCCTGTCATAGAGCTACCTGGACCTCACTGACTCGTGCGTGGCACAATATTCCACTTTATGACGTGGACATGATTGGGTTACATTCTGGTGTGGCTTTTCTTTCTAAATTTAGTGGGTGTGGCTTAAAGATCGTTGTGTCTTGCACAGTAAATTACAGTAATCTGTTTCTCCTGTGGGCAACAAATTGTCTATAGGCCCATTTTCTATGCTCCTTATTCTCATTAGGGTTGCGGGGTATGCTAAAGCCTATCCCAGCAGATTTCGGGCAAGCGGCGGGGTACACCCTGGACTGGTTGCCAGCCAATCGCAGTTCAAATATGTAAAATATTGATTCCCATGATAAGCTAAAGATGTGACTACATTTGCTTAATTGTTAAAACTGCAAAATATTTACTAGTTAATTATTTCAATATATTATTGATTTGCAGTATATAGCTCAGAGCAAAGAGTGGTTGTGTCATAGCTGTATAGCTTCATCAACAGCGCCCCTGCTGTTTGCAGCCAAGAAATGCACTCCACTTTGCAATAGCTGCTTCAACAATCGACAAGAAATTTTACACATTAATTCATTCCCGATGAGCAAACATTTGATTATTATGCCCATATCCAATCGCTGACAAACACACGAGAGTGAACATGTTCTAATGTACTGTTTTTCAACAGATACATAAATAATCCTGAGTGACTCTTCAAGACCAACAGGTTTTTAGCACTTGTCAACATCTTGAAGTGTAATGAATCATGCGGACAACACGGCAGCATTGCCATTGCAATGTGACATTACAAATGCGCCAAAAAAAAAAAAAGAGGCAGGCTAAATTGCACCAACAAAGCCAAAGGGTGTCACGCTTCAAGGAAGCATGGGCTGCTCCATCTCCCGTGTTCGTTATTCAAGACTTCTTGGTTTTTTTTCTTTCTTCCTCCTCAAGCAAAGAAAGAATCTGCCATGGATTCCAACGAGACTCATGCGAGCTATTCATGCTGCCAGTTGATTTAGGCACGCCTCGCTACACCCCAATCAGCCCGGCCTTACTCACTCGTCTGCCGTTCCAACACAAGATGGAGACAGTGCCAAAAGTTCCAATTAAAATACCCACTTGTGATGTCTTGTGCAGAAGGAGGGAAAAAACCCCAACAGAAAACAAAACAAAAGCTGCCAAAATACGGAAGGACAAGTCACATTAGGTTTTGCTGTAAGTGTAAAATGATTCAACATCATCGTGCGTACTGTCCATTAATGAGCCTGCAGAGGAAACACCGTGTCCACCGAAATCCGCTCCTGTCGAGTTCCGATCACGCTGCAGCGCTTTTTATTCAAATATCTCATCGCAAACTGTCACAAGCAGTCTGGAGGTGCTGCTTAGCTAACTATTGGGAGGATGTTGGGACAAATGAACAAATAAATACACGCATAATGCATTTAGGTGTTGTTAATAATGAATGGATGGTGGAGGATGCTATATGACAGCAGTGCTGCTGCCGCGGCTTCACTGACAGGCTTGTTTACTCTTCTCTAAGCTTGCAGTTTTGGTTTTTTTTAATAGCAGTGAAGCCACTCCACACCTCATAGCAATCCGTAGTTATCTAATGCATGTGTTGATGCATACGAACAGAGAAAAGCTCAATATCAAATGAAAAGTCGTTGATTCGCCGTCGGTGTGAGCCTGGAGTTCCAGAAGGAAGCCAATAAAAATGAGTTTTGACATGCGTGAGTGACAGGATCAGTTTGGAATTTGCCGTTTGCTGCAAGGTCTTGTTTTGGTAGTGGTCGACACCAAGAAATCCAATCTTAAACAAATAATTTGGACTGAGTTAGCAAGTCCCAATGTGGAAACTTCCAGGTAGGTTTGACTTTAATCTTAAATGGCGAGCAACACACTTTGATCCAAAACTGATGGAACAACAAATTTCAAACTCTAATCCAAAATGAAAGAAAGTTCCTCCAGCACAGGCGTGCCTGGAAACAACAAAAACATGCCATTTATCCTCATCGGCCTGGAAGTTCTTCCAGAAGCCACGGTAGGAAAGCTTGTTCGCGTACTCTCTACATTTACGCACTGGACAACTTCAACCCCGATGTGATGCCTGAGTTATATAAATTGATTGCATAATATTTTTTAACAAAAGAAATCACATTCATTCCAAAATGAACACACATTTACATTTAATTTTACATGGTTATTTACAAAAAAACAAAGATCTGAATGTATATCATCTGAATGTCTTTGCAGCAGACTTCAGCGCCTCTCACTGTTTCGTACCGCGCTGTCGCCCAATGATCTATACTACATCCTTGTCTCCCACGTTATTAGTTTCCACTTTTTCTACCATGAAAAAATCAGGCAATACGCCATCAGGATTGAGCTGTCACTCCCTTCATCCTAAACCTTCGAACATGATGATCCCCCTTTAATCTCACAAAATCCAACTCTCCTTTTCACCCCATCATACGTCCCTCTTGCTACCACTTGACTGATTCTGGGAGCAAGGTTTAAACCGATTGTTCAATTAGATTATTTTCAAAGGCAACGAGTAACTAGTCAAGAATGTGCACACCTGCACAGGTATGCAAGCGCAGTCTGATCGCATTATCAGTTGTCTCGGTGATGTGTCCAGGACAAAACAGCAATCATGCGGTGAGAGAAAATACGCCTCGAATTCCTTCCAAAACAAAGGCCAACGCTGGCACTCAGACAACGTCTGCTACGCCGACCTGGAAGATGAAGCTTTAAAAAAAAAAAACTAACACAACATACATCAAAACCTGAGCCAAACAAATCCAACATGAGTTCAGGTAGGTCTTTCGCGGAACTGCAGACAGAAACAAAATCAAATAGATTGGAGAGGTTTAGTCTGGTTCTGGCTGGCCCGGTGAACCTGAAAGCATTGTTTGGAACGCACGAGCAGGGTCGACGATGCTAGTCGCTGAAGAGAATTGAGCAAATAGCCCTGCAAACGTCAAAGAAAAGCCCCTCTCCTGGTATAAACATGGAACTGAATTCAGGGCGGCTTAAGTGCTCCATGGAATCACTCAGCATCCTGCCGCACACTCACATGCACTTCAAATTTGACTGGGACAGTGTTCTCAACCAGAACTTTAAATTGTCCAATAGGGAATATCCTCCTTGTCTTACCTCTGGTGTCATTTACCAAACAGAGGGTCTACATAAAATCGCCGACTGGAGGAAAACTCTGCCCCGCCTACAGTTTGTTGTGTGTGGTTTGATCCCGCAAACGGATGTACTTGGCAACATGTTGGCATACTGGCAACATGTTTTGTGAGTGTCCAGAAGACCTCAAGTGGTTCACTGTTGCAGACGCAGCAGCAGTTTTTCTCCTTTTTCACGTCCTGGCGAAAGCGACAGTCCTCCTCCTCCTAATGCTGCAGGATTCTACGACATAGTCGCCACATTGCTGCCCTTAGTCTCCTCTGGGATAATTTTCGGAATACAAGAGATATAGGGTGTCATAAATTTTTCCTGTGACTAGAAATTACACTCACTATAGGTTGTGACATACGTGTGATGCAAATATGCTCAAATAATTGTAATCACAAGACAAATGCTTCATCGTATATGAGCAATTACTCAATGATTTAATTAACAAAAAAATCCAGCATGTGTCAACCAAATAGACCAGGTGATCGCGGCGTGACATTAAAACAATATCAGCCGATCATCCATCCCGTCACTTGATCGATGTACAGGGCAGCCAATCAGATGACAACTGAATTTTGCCATTCAGGTGACCAATCAAATCGCGCTAAGTGCAGCAGAACTTGTGCTAAGTGCTAAGGGAATTACGTCCAATTTTTAGCCCTAGCTTAAGTTTATGGTCACCAAATAAGTGAAGGAGCTGGACCAAGTAAAACGTCAAAAACTTATCGTTTTCATGTGGAATGGGAGGAAGACTTTTTTTCACTGTCATTTTCTAAGTGCATTTGTCTCATCTGCGGGTCTACCATCGCAGTCCCAAAGAAGGGAAATGTGCAGCGGCATTTTCGCACTGTTCATGAAAAATATGACACCAACTTCCCGTCGAAAAGCGAGCTGAGAAAGAGAAAGGTGGATGAACTAAAAGCCCAGTTGTCTGAACAGCAGTCATTTTTCACTCAACATACTTCGAAATCCAAAGCGGCCACCAAAGCATGGTTCCGGGTGACTCACGCCATCGTCAAAAACAACAACTCCTTCCAAGACAGAGAGATGTTAAAGGAGGCATTCCTTGAAGCAGCTGACTCATTGTTCCGGGACTAAATTATTATTATGTGTGTTTTGTTAATTCTCAATAAAATTCAAAATAATTGTTTGTTGATTGATGTTTTACATCTTTGTAGCGGGTAGATCACTTTGACTTGGTCATTTTTAAAGTAGCTCGCAAGGATGCTGGATGGCAGCCATATTTTTTAAACAATCTTGCTCAAATTTCCCAGATATAGGCTTGTCGGCATGATAAACGTGTGCACCAACGTTGGTGATGATTCGGCTAAACAAGCTGGAGTTACAGCGGGTGTTGTGTTGTGTGTCAAGTCAGTCTGACTTATAGAGTTCAAACTTTGGGGTTCAATATCAGCGCCACCGTGTAGCGTATTTGTCAGAAGAAAAACACCACGGGCAAATTTTCAGCCTTTTGTGTGCAGTGGTTCAGGAGCAGACGAGTGCACACAGTCATGCACTGTTTGTGCAGACATGTATTGGGAATAACAAAATGGGTTCGTCAGAGTAATTAATCCCACGCAACTTGCCATGAACATTCCAATTGTTGAACATTAACACAATACCACAAATTTCTTCAAGGTTTAGGGCTCTAATCAAAACAGCTACAAATGAACACACAATAAATCATGACTGGAACTTGCTTCCTTGTGACGCAGTACTACTGGGGTGAAACAACATGGCCAACCCCAGCCTTTCATTCCATCACTGCAGCCAAATCCTCATTTATTCTCTCTCTCTCCTGTTGCATTTCTTCCCTCCATTCCCCTCCTCCTCCAGCGCTACCACCATTCCCGTGCCCCTGGCCCAGTGCTAATTGGTAAATCTGTTGAACCATGCCAAAGCCAACAATGAGACACCTGGAGTTCTGTCAAAACACGTTTCCCAGTGAGAAGGCCTCCAGCGTTAATACAGTAGCACCGGGCTGTTGTCCCTCAATGGGACAATGTTTGGGCTATGCAATCCATGAACATATTTCTGTAGTGTTGTGTTGTGTTAGTCTATCAAAAATTGGATTATTGACCCTAAGTGTTCCCGTAAACCACGAGTAAACTGCGATTAACACATGTATTGCCTACTTAGCCTCGCGTCAAGGGGAAATGAGTTCAAGTAGGCCGACACGTGACGTCTTGACATGACAACCCGTCATTTGAAACTCAGGTCACGCCTTCAAATGCAAGGAGGTGAAAAGTGTGTTTGTATGACACCAATGCACACACACAACACAGACCGGCGCACCCAAATATGATCCTGTCAGACCATGTCAAACAAGTTTTAGCAAGGACACAATCGCACGAAGGGACGCAGCAGCATGCCACGCGGACAACAAACAATTTCTTTTTTTTTTTTAATACATAAGTCGGAATCCTCGCAAATCGAGGAAGTTTTTTTTTTTTAAGGGGCTTGTCATTTAAAGTCGACTACAGGAAAAATGTGCTATATCAACACACCCCTGTAAGTCAAACAAAGCAAGAATGGGCACACTTACCGCAGGGGAGTTTCATAAACGCATTTTGGGTTTTGCGCTGCAAAGCTTCCTCCATTATTCCTAAAGTTGCATTCACACTTTACAGTATGTTTGGCGTGGATAAAAGGAACTCTGCTGTTTGTTTTTTTTCTGCCAGTACGATGTCATCCAAACAAGCAAATCAAACAAGCAGGCTGAGATTGCTTGGGAGATCTTTGTCCACTTGCAAGAGAACTTTGGTGCAGTTAAATTCATTTGAGCTCACAGACAAAGGCTACACGGACCAGTGTTAAAATAACAAATAAGTCAACGGTTAATGGACTTTCACTTGCATAGCACTTTTCTACCTTCTAGGTACTCAAAGTGCTTTGACACTGTTGCTACGTTCATCTACTGGAGGTTCAGCATCCTGCACAAGGATACTTTAACAAGGTCACGAGAGGACTGAGGATTGAAACAGCAACCCACAGGTTGGGAGACGACCACTCTACCACCTGAGCGATGCACTGGCTCCCTGCTCTGTCCTCTGTGTGTGTGTGTGTGTGTGTGTGTGTGTGTGTGTGTGTGTGTGTGTGTGTGTGACCACAGCATTCTTTATAAGTATATTTTAAAGATAAGTTGGTAAAATATATCTGTATATAAAAATAACCTACCCATTTAACCCTGCACAAAAGCTGTCCAATCAAGTCCTTACTTTAAGCATGTCCTTGACTGTGTAGCCTTTGGTCTCGTGACAGAAATACCAGTGTGAAGGCTAGGCAAACCGCACCAAAGTAATTGTTGGTCCAGATCAGAGTATTGAACCACAACCGTGAAGGCGGTCTAAATGTGAACGGCAGATCGATCGAGACAAACATTTCTCAGAAAGACAGAACATAATGGTAGCAGGCATTAGATGATCGCTTTCATTTACCACAAAGCTGTTTTACCAAGTTAATTGTTTCTTTGGACGAAGGAGATTAGAATATGCCAGCAAGATGATGAAATCAATCACAAAGGGAAGTAATAGAAGATTAATCCAGGCCAGTTAGGTAGGAGAGACGAAAGGAATAGAGAGAGAAAAAGTTTAGTTTGGTTAAATGTATGAGTAGTCCACAATTCCCACCACCAAAATGCCAAAACACACACAAAGAAGCAGCGCTTTGCAACACTTTAGCAGCACTAAAAGAGCACAGGGCAAAACACAGCGTGATCATAAGCATCAACATGATCCATTCATTTGACTTGATATTATCATCATCAAATTAGCAGGTGTTAATTTGTGTGGTGTGGAATCAACCAAAAAAATCCTGCAAGATATTTTTGGAATTCAAAGGTCTCTCACCAAATGAAATTGGTGAAGGCTCAGATCTGACTGTCCAGGGAATTCCCAGCAGAAGGGCCCCTGAAAGGCAAAGATGGACGTTCCCAAGTCACACAATTATATGAATCTCTCAGAATGTCTTTACACACAGACACACGCACACACACACACACACACACACACGCACGGCCAGCCGAGCAGGATTTATGCAATGTTCTCCCTGGAAAGCCTGCATCCCTTGGTTATTGACTTATTTAAAAGACCAGCTTGTCTCTGCTGGCAAAGCCTTCTCCTGGGTGGATGTTCTAGTTCATTATTAGTGATTTTACATGGAGCGAACACTCGCTTGTTGCTCATAAGGAGCCGGCTGGCTGCTTGTTAAACAATAATATGACACTTCGGAACATTTTACCTCTTGGTAGCCACACCTTAATAGATTTCAGCATTTCATCCACGCAGAAACGCCGTTCTGGGTGACTTTTTTTTTGGTAAAACTGCTTTCAGAGTGGGAAAATCTGAAAAGGCCGACTTGTCGTTTCTGTGCAGACAAGCAACCCACTTCTTTGTGAAAACTTCTGACAAAAAGGAGAAATGAGCTATGACGACAAGCCAACATAATATCTGAATAAATTCGACAGACGTGTCTCATCCCAGTCAACATTCCCAGGATTTGTTTGTGGTCTCAAATTCCAAAATGGCTCAGAGAAATAATTCTAGACGAGCCTTGGAAACACACCTACGCTCATGTATTGTTTCTTCTTCTATGGCTTGGTGTGTCACATGGTCCTGCCTGTGTGTCACACGTAGGTGTGCCTTGTGTATTACATTGTTTTCTCCAGGCGATCCGTTCCCGTCTGAATGCAACTATTTACTAATCCGGGACAATGTGGACGCAAAAAAAATCACCAGGAACCTTTCCGTGTTGACAGGGCCAGAACAGTTTTTCAATATCTTCCGAGTGAAAGGGCAAATAACTTGCAGGGAAAAGCAAAGCGACCTTTGGTTTACCAGTGCTATTGTCTGACTTGTTTTCTCCGCGCTGTATTTGCACATGCACTTCATGCCCGAGGCCCGGCTGAGATAACTTGCAGTACGTGCTATTCTTTTTAGTACTTTCCGTGAAAGTGGATAGAAATTCTGCAATCACAACATACACTGCACACATTGCAACATGGAGAAGGCCGGTGGAAAGTTGGCGTCCAATTATCACTTCAGTTTTCTATTAAAGTACTGCTTCTCCAACAGCGGGGCAGGCGCAGTAAACCGTCTGGGAGGCATGAGAAGCAGCGAAGACTTTTAAGAAGAATATTAGCGCAGACCTGCCAACATGAATGAATTTGTCGTACAGTACAGATGAATAAATGTTACCATTCTCTCAATAGTATTTCAAATTGGGAAGCACAAAAACATTTGTGTCCCCCAGTAGGAGCATGATAGAAAACAATTGAGAACCCCTACATTAGTAATTCAGGGATGTCGCTACCGCCACTACAAAATAAAACCCGCCACACCAAAAAAATGTATTTTTTAATACTTGAAAGCAATGTTAAGTGATATACTGTATGAATGGATATACTGTATACGCGCTACGGATACATACTGTAAATAGTATATTATTTTCGCATACGTTGATCACAACTAAAAAAGGTTTCACTGGACTTTATTTTGATAAGCTGCACCAGAATGAGCTGTCTTCAGTGTTGGTGCTCACGTGTGTGGCACCTGTGTTGGGATTCACTTTGCTTCTTATTATCGTGAGAGTGAGAAATAGTCAAATGTCAATGGATGACAGCTCATCACAGGCCACGCCTGCATGTGTGAAGCTCACGTTTTAGTCTCATTCCACTTTCTGGCATCTTCGTCTACACATTATACATTCATGCTAACTCACGTTCTTAAAGCGTCACCTAACCAGCTTGTTATGCCTTGTCTTTAAAACACTAGTTATGCGTCTAAGTTGCACTCCATTCCATTTTCCTCCACTTATTCAGGTCCGGGCCGCGGGGGCAGTCCGGACTTCGGTCACCTCTTCCAGTTCTACCGGGAGGACACCAAGGCGTTCCCAGGTCAGCTGTGAGACATAATCCCTCCAGCTTGTCCGAGGTCTCGGCATACCCGGAACACCTCACCAGGGAGGCGTCCGGACTAGATGCAGGAGCCACCTTGACATGAAGGCGCAGTGGCTCTACTCTGAGCACCCGATGGCCGAGCTCCTCGCCCTGTGTCCAAGTTGTTCAACACAAACACACACTGTAGTATGCCCAGCTTTAAGATAGTGACGCCATCACAAGGGTCTCCAGCAGGTAAACTAACCGTAGCTCACCAAGTGATGTTGAGTTCACCAAGGAATATTTGCTTCACCTCTTAGTGTTCTTTTCAAAGATGATGCCTGTATTTAATTTTGTAAATAAAGTACCGTTTAAATGTGGGCAGTCGCTTGAAAAACAGATAGATGACCTCTCCTTGCTTTCTGTCGAAGTAGCTGTAGTAGTGCGGCAAGCTGGATAAACCTGCGCTACCCTAACTAGGGTTGGGCATCGTTTGAATTTCAGCAATTCCGGTTATAATTCCGATTATTTGTTTCGATTCGGGTTCCTAACGATTCTTGATTCCAATTATTTTCCGAGTCTCTTGGATGAAATGTCTAATCATCTCCATGATATTTTACATTAAATAAGAAGATTTGTTTTTATATCAATTACTTTACTGTTAATTTCTTACAGGTCTATTTTTAACCAGTAAATGAATGAATATCAAACCATTGAATGATGGAAGTCTCTCTACTGTACATAGATGATTTTTATTTTTGCAAGGATGGAGTAACACTTTTGCGGGGTCTGCTGGACTTCCTGGCTAAATCTAGCATTAACATCAGGTCGTTTCTCTATGAAACGGTACACAGCCTTACGTTAGCTGGATATTTGAGTTGGCCCCCGTATTTGCTGCACAAAACTTAATTTGTTTTACTTACGTACGCCGTAATTTGTTTTACTTACCTGACTGGTCGGAAGACGTCCAGCGTACTCTGTGAATCCGGAGGTGTTTAATCCATTTCATGATGTGAAGTTGCACGGCGCCAACCCTTTTTTTCCCTGAATTTCAGCCAAACCTTCCAGCGCTGTTGCCCACTACCCATGGTTGAAATGGCTCAACACAAACACTTCTTGCTGCTGCTTCTTCTTTGGTACTCACTGCTTCTTGGCGCTTCTTCTTGGGGGTCATGCGGCCAATTTTTCTGGTTGGCGGGCTGGTCTCATTGTGTAATGACAGCGTCAATCACTAAATGTAGGGGCCGAACTTTAAAAAAAAAGATGAACATTCCGGGACAATCGAAATAGTGAGTCCCCGTTCCCACTGATGCTCCATGCCCAACCCTAATAACAACCCTGGACATTTTCCAGGACAGATCTGTATAACAGAAATATTTTAATTATTTTATTTTGTTGCGTTATTTTTAACTAAAAATATAACAATTAATTACTGCAAAAACAATTACATTTCCGTTTATGTCAAAAAGTACAAAATGTTGTACTTTTGTACTAGTGACATAGTAATATTTGACTAAATAAGTCTGGTAACCAAGGAGGCTCGGCATTTTAGTCTCTTAATTTAGGTGCCTTCAGCAGTTTAGCCATTAAATTAAGTTTTTGCAATGCTTTCCATTCATGTTCTGCTGGCTGTTCAAAAAAATATGTTAATAAATAAGTCAGAAAAATTGTTAACTGGCATAAGAAAAAAATTGCAGACGCAGCAGCAGCAGCAGCGGTCCCATGCAGCCCACTACCACAGCTTCAGAAAATCCTAAGGAAAGCCCTGGTCATTGTTGCCTCGCTGACAAAAGTCAACACTGAATGAATCGTCTATGGGAACCGTCTGCCCTGCAGACACCAGCTTTAGACACACAATGACTAAAAGGTGCTCTCAGGTCCGACGCTGTGTCTCAACATGGGCTTGGAGTGATGATGTAACCCCGTGACCCCTCCTAAACAAACATCTGGATTACATGCAGCCATGGAAGGGAATGTGGTCTAAGTAAAGTGGTCTATAGAGTCTTCAGTGCGTGGGTGGTGCCTGTTGGCGCAGTGTCATTCATTAACAGCCGGGCCCTCCCAGAGTCCGGCGCAATTGTCAGTCCAGTCCAGGTGCACGGTTCATTCAAACCACAGGAAGCCCCCCATTTGTCCAGAATTAAAAAAGAACCAGCAAAGAAAGAATTTGATCTGGCATCTTGTCTGATTGTATTGGACCTTGGAGTCATTGTCACGTCTTTCCCCTGAAAGTTTGTCTAAAATACACTCTTTTCCCCCCCCTCAAAAAATGGATGACTTTTCAGTCCTCCGCAGAAACAAGTAAAAGTGAATGCTTGTAAAGACTCAGGTGGGAGGTCCTGCCAGTCCTAAAAATGGACAGATTCCATCACTTCCTCCGCGCTAATTATCATATGCTCCCCCAGACCTTTCTTGGCTGCTTCTGACACAATAACGCCCAGGCAAGCAGTCTGGAAATGGTTAACACTACAGCCATCCCCTGCTGCCAATGAAAGGACGCGGGACAATGGAGACATTGTTAGGCTGTAGACGCGAGCGCTATGAGTGTGTGTCTGAATGGCGGGAGAGGGTTTCCTCTATGCATTTGACATGTACATGTTTTTGCCCTAATTCCAAGAGTGGCGTATGCAACACGAACATGTATTGTTTCTCCGTGTCACTCAAGGACCCTGTCTACTCGATACTGACAAATTATGTCATGACTTGACTAACATGACGACGGCTTTGTTCAGGATCTGAAGAGCACCGGGGGTGTAAACGTGAAATGCACTACTCACCTGCAGAGGCACTGTTGATTCAGTCTCAACAAGGTTACTTTCCCAAAAAAAGTCAATTACATCGCCGCTAAAGCAAAAAATATTTTACTCAAAACAACATCCAATTCGGAATATTTCACAGATTCACCTAACCCAAGGGTTCTCATTTTTTTGTCAAACTTTTCATGTCCTCCCCTGATTTGAAATACTATTGAGAGCCTGTAATATGAATGTATTTATCTTTACAAACCACTGTATGAGTTGCTGGCACCAGCATAAGTCAAGCGGGACACCAACAAGCCAGCCAGCCTTGAAGAACTTTTATGAGTACAGTACCCCTTCACATAGCTGCCGTCAAGCAAAATGTCCTAGCAACTAATAGTCCATAAGTTGTACGTCACTGAGTATTTGTCTAAAGATTGCGCAACTTCAAGGATATTTGTATAACTTGTATTGAAACTATTTTGACCACACCCTGTATGCTCTATCCCTCCGGAGCTGTAAGATATGTGTTGAGATCACTTCCTTAAAAAAAAACATCAATAGGAGGATGAATATTGTATAACTTCCAGCCAACGCCATTAAAGTTCAGCAGCGGCAAATTTGGAGGTTGCCTGCAGGGTGGTCAGGCACTTCAAAAAGACCCCGCCTGGCCGCCTTTGAGCGCATGGTAAACAGTGGGCATACGGCGTGCCCTCAGATAGGCCGACCTATGTGACGTCATTTCCGTTTTCCTACACTGATCTGACAGCCTTGACTAAAGCTCGTGTCCAAAAGTGAAGAACAATTTGGTGTAATACCCCACACAGTGTCCAAATCATGATGCGTCCGCATGCCGACAATTGGATGTCAAAGCAAGCAACAAAGGGCAACGTAACCCGTAACCATGAGGCCCTGCAGACAGGAAAGGGCAAATTGTGTTTCTCAAGTTCAGTGGTTCTCAAATTATTGTCTGCCACACCCCCACTGGAACACAGAAACGTTTTGGTAATTTGAAAACGGTGTAAAATGTCATAAAAAAGTTTTACTGCGCTCTATTTTAATAGGCAGCACCGCAATTGCCTGTGTGCCTTGCACTTGTGCCAAAGACCGCGCCGCGCTTTCTGTTGACTTTCACTGCTTCTTATTATTGGGGAAAAACAATAGCCCGTAAAATGTGTAGTCAACTGACAACAGCTAGTCACATGATAAGCCCATCTATGCCCGCGTGTGTGATCGCCCATGTTTCAAACTCATTCCACTTTCTGGCATTTTTGTTTACATGCCTGGCTCGTTTTTGTCCCACAGGAGAGTGACAACCTGCACTCATCATCACAACTTACTTCCTCAAGTGTCATTTAACAATCTTGCTCCCTTATTATCATTATAGTAGCATTAGAAAATAATACTAGGGATTGTGTATTGAAGTTGTGCACCTGAAACACGTGTGTACAACTTTAGACAGTACACCACCACCGGGATCTCCAACAGGTAGCTCAGCAGCAGATGTTTAGTGGTTCAGAACAATGTCCAAAACTTGCTATTTGGAATTATTTGCCCTCCACTGGTTGGATCTTTGCCTCCATGGCTCGCGGTCATCCTGGAGATTGTTAAGAACACTTCAGCTTGCTCTTATCTAGCTGACCAATCGGCCGCTTCGTATCGCAGTCCACTAGCGCTGCAGGCGGAGAGAGGTCAAGATGCACAGGTATTTCCTATAATTCTCAAACAAAAGAGCAACTACTGTTTACAGCCCGGCTTATTGATAAGGCAATCACGTACTTGAAACAAGTAGGCCAAAAAAAAGAGGATTGATTGAACGACACCAGCGGGAGTCCGTGTGGGGTTATCACCGGCATGCACGCCGCTGTCCGCGGGAATCTGGCTTTGCTGGGTGCAACACAGGCAGTATGATGCAAACCAGGGAAACATTCAATAGCACCTCCGTCTCAGTCAAGGAGAGGGAGGGAAAAAGAGGCGCCAACAATACAAGCTGTGTTTCACGTTCAATTTCATCACTTGTGCTAACATCAAGTGTGTTGGTGTGTGTGCGTGCGTGTTGCAACACCATGGAGCTTTGCGGCCTGTGTGCTGAAGGGGGAAAATAATAACACAACCGACTGAGTTATTTATCAAGTTCAAGAGTTTTCCTTGACCAAACAAAGATACCTTTAAAAGTGCACTCACTCAACATCATTAGCTTCTTAATTGTCTTATCTTTTAATGCACAGCATAGGACACAAAATCATCAGAGTGGGGCAGACAAGTGGAGACTCGGTTGCGGGAGATCATCCCTCTCCTCGCAAAAGACCTCCAAAACCTTGTCGTTTTTAGTGCACAGTATAGGACACTTGGCCATGAGCGGTGGAGTTGGTAGAGAGCAGCCCCACTCTGGCAACTGGTCTGCAAAGCTCTCAGCTTCTCTTAAGGCGGGACACGTGCCATCCAAACTAATTATTATTACCATCAACACTAATAACCCACTATATCTATATATTGCACAGTAAATCCAAAAATGAGCTATAATACATGATTGACATGTTAATAATGGTATAATAAAGAGTAATGTCGCGTTAGTATTGATAAGCTATATACAAGGTATAACGCATTAATAACAATGCTTATTGTACATGTGTTTGTAGGTGTAATATCTTGTTTATGCATTGCTGCATATTGTGTTAATAAAACAGACTATAGTGTTACGAATAGGGGGTGGGTGTAAACAAGTCTTCTTTCCGCTCCTTTTCGAGATGATGTTCTGTGTATTTTGTGTGGCTCAAATAAACAAACAATTGGGCCAAAAAAGCCATCCATCCCTTTTCTATACCGGTTATCCTTATTAGGGTCGCGAGTATGCTGGAGCCTATCCCAGCTGGCTTTGGGCGAGAGGCGGGGTACACCCTGGACTGGTCGCAGGGCAGACATAAACACTCACGCTCACATTCACACTCTAATGGACAATTTAGAGTCGGCAATTAACCTAACATGCATGTTTTTGGAATGTGGGAGGAAACCGGAATACCCGGAGAAAACCCACACACGCACGGGGAGAACATGCAAACTCCACACAGAGATGGTCCACACTCCACACAGATTCCAACACAGAACCTCCTGACTGTGAGGCCAACATGCTACCCACCGAGCCACCGTGCGGCCCGGTCTCCAGGCCTATTCTGATTTAAAAAAAAGTCATTTGTGCTGCAAAGTGTTACTGAAACAAGAACAGTCATTCACAGAAAATTAATAAGTCATTTTTTCAGTTGGAATCAAGAACCGTATTGACTTGATTATAAGACGCGGCTCATTCTCATGTGCAAAAATATCAATTCGATCATGCTTTCGATAATCAGTAAAATAACTGCTGGATGACAATTTAAAAACAAGGATAACATAATTCATAGCTACTTAAAAGTTAGGACACAATACTAAAGTTAGCATTGTGGTGCTTCCCCTGTTCAATGCAAAATTGCTAATAATAATAATATAGTAACAGTCTGGTATGGTCGCCCTTACCTTTTTTAAGTAACGAAAGCTGGGAAAAGGGTATCGTATCTGTGAAAATTGACTTTAGATTTATGCTGCAAAAGGTAAATGCTTGTCTATGTAAGCCATGACCACAAATAGAATTACAATGCAAGATGATCTTTTGGTTTTGTACTAAGCAGTTGAACAATGTTGCAACTACAGCCATTAAAGTTTATTGTTGTTCCCTTTTTTTGAGGGGGGGGGGTAGCAAGACTGAAGCATTTACCTGCATATAACCCGTTTAAGGATTCTTTTTCAGATTCCAGTCCTAAAATAACAGCGCAAGAAACAGTGCCCCGTGAACTCTTGGGTTTAAAAATAACACCCGCATCCAGCAGCAAAATAAGGAGAACTTGAGCCGGCCTTGGTTTCTTCCAAATAACACTGTCATCACTAATGTCTTTGTTTCAAAGACAACTTTTGACAAGGTTTTAAATAAACAATCTTGTCAACTGTGGCTACTTTAAGGTACTAAGAAGTCCTACACGCACGATCCAAAAAGGGGTTCACCAGCTTTTTCTTTAAAAAAACAAAAACAAAAATATGGTCAAGCTTCATTACAGACCATAACGCAAAGTGTGCTAATCAAATGTCAAATATGACTCAGAGGGGCAGCCCGTCTAGGCAATATGTATGCCGAAAGAACAAATCTGCTTTGTTGCATTTAAACGACGAGTCACTAAAAAATATATTTACAAAATTCTATGTAAACTGTGCCAACAAAAAACTTGCTGCCACCGCGCTAATTCCATTTATACCCCACGTAATTTTCCCGTGATTTCCCAACCCCAATTGATTTTCCCTGCACACAAACACATACTCGTGTTGGACCTTTCCACTGACCTCTGGAAAACTTCCTGCCTTTGGCCAACTAACAGCAAGGTTCAAGTACAAACACTAACATTCTGCATGCTTGCTGGATATTGACATGCCCGAGGTGGATGCCACGTGCGTGCCCCTTTGACATTGCACAAAACTCTACCAGAGTTCTCCTCTGACTTGATGGGTACGGCAATCAATGCTGGAGGATCGCCCACACAGCGAGATAGAGGGACAGCAGAGCAGCAGTTACATCATCCCAGTATCAAAACGTTCCGGCTCGGAATCATCAGTCTCTTTGGGGATTAGTCACCTTGTTTGACTTCTGCACCTGCCACACTCCCAGACCCGACTGCCATCCAGTCAAATACATGCAAGCCATCACAATGCCTTGGTGTTACCAAGCAAACAAGAGGCATTGACATTCTTGGTTGTGGTGAAGAGCTGGGGAAAAAAACAGTTTTACTTACAACGATGTGTGCCGGTGATGGGGACCTGGCATCTTTAAGTGCTTGTCTACTCTGAAGACCTCCTGGTTGAACATCTAGCAGGGGCCATTTCATCTGTAGGTACTGAATGGCAGAAAGAAAAGACAATGGAAAGAAGGAAACAAAACATGTTAACTATGCAGAAAGCAAAAGAACCAAAGAAAAGGAAACAAAACATTTATCCAGGGGAGTGGTGAGATGTGTAAAAAACATAAGGTTGATGATGAATGGCAGGGGTGGTGACGGTGGGCTCCAGCTCAATATAACACGACTAGGGGTGTAACTAGGCCTGTCATGATAATCAATAACTCGACTAATCGAACAATTTTTAAAAATGAAGTCTGTTGTTTTGCTGGCATTGATAATTTGACATGTGCATGCATGTTTGTTCTAATTTTTTGCTCTCTCTTTACCACAGAGGCTGGACGACAAGAGGCTTCACTCTGCACATTGGTGAAGTTAGCTTCATGTTGATGGTTGTATACAGTATGTCTCTGTTAATTTCGCGTTGGCATTTGGATATTCGGCTTCGTAGCAATAGTGATGTTGTCCTCCCTCACTGTGCCCGGACTGCCCTCCAATGGTGCATGGAGGTCGCACGGCCCGGTCATTGACAAGCGGCATGTCCCACCCAGCACTACTGAACTAAGCATGTCGAGGCGGCAACCGGAAACGACACCAAAATTGTTGATGCTTTTACTAGCCAGTAACAGTACACATAGAGTGAGAGACAGGAAGTGTACGCTGCTTCTGTAAACTAATAAAGCACAGCCTCCTCTTAGTGAACACAAAAGTAGTGTACTGACATTGTTTAAATTTCAACTATTCCTGGAGTGACTTCAAGTTGCCTCATAAGAGCCAGTGCCTTACTGTACCCACACATCAACCAAACGTGAGCTTAAACCTGCGCTGCGTGCCAAATCACGATTATGGCGTACTTGTACACCACTAAGTACAGCAGTTGATTTCTGAAAGTGCAGTACCTTTTATGGCTTTCGACATGACCTCATACCATGAATGTGACTGTTGGAGGCTTTTTATTGGAACCCATAAAGAGGTTGGAGCGCGGCGTCTCAAGCGGGCTAGACCTCCTGACGGCTGCCGTGAATGATTGACTTGACCCATACTGTCAGACGTTTATCCCCCTCCCCCGGCCACAAAAGCCTTTCACTATTGCTTGCCGTGTCCTCGTGTCATACGTAGAAACTGATAAGCCAAAAGCAAGGGTCATGTGAAACATCTGCGTGTACGGACCGGAGTCCGCCAAATGTGATGACACACTGTATGAGCTCATGGCATAGCTTTTTTCCCCCAGAAATTTGATTTCCATTTACAACACATCAACAAAAACCTCCTTGTTCCACAAAAATCACCTCTGATGGGCAAACAACCCTATCCACAACAAGAATGTCAGCCATTTCCAGCATGGTGGTGGCCTTATGACAAACTGGAATTCGAGTTTTGCTTGCCAATGTCACGACTATTTGTTGCGCCCCCCACGAGTTGTGCGTGCAAAATGCTTTGCAAAAGGTAAAACATACTGCATATGCTCAAAGTTTTAGAATTATTAGACAAATGGTCAATAATGTATGCATAATTAGTCTTGCCAGTGCCCCTGCAAAAACATTGTGCTTGTTAGCCGCCATGTTTTTAACCAATCTAACTCAAATCTTACACACATGTGCTCGTCAATCCCCTACATTGATGTGCCAAATTTTGCGGCGATTCGATTAAATACTGTCAAGTTTTCTAGAGCAGCAGCAGCATCAGTCTGACTTTTTGGGTTTAGTACCAGCACCATCGTGTGATGTATTTGTCAGGAAAAACAACAGCATAGGAAATACATTGAGTGATTTTCACCTTTACATGTGCAGCGGTTCAGGAGGAGGGGAGTTAGCCTACACAAATACATACATAGAGTCATGTGAAAACAATCTTTTTTTGCAGTGTTTACTGTATGAGACATTTGGAGTTACTGGGAAATCTACTGGTAATAACCACTTGATGTCCTTTTTTGAACTTGCAAGTAAATTAAATGATAGTAATTTGCCTAAGTTTAGCTACTAATGTTAACTTTTATTTAATGTAGAGCAGTATTATAACAATTACACAATTGCAAATTGTTGATCGTCTCTCTGCGATTGCTTATGTGTGGTGTGGGGACATGCTCACCAGCCAGTCGCAAGTGACGAGTTATTTTATTTGGTCTTTGAACACCAATAATTGATACGTAATTTTGAAAACAATATAATTAATCTAGTTCAATCTGTTCTCATATCTCTGGTTCCAAGAATTGTAATTTCGAGCTGGTGAACCTAGAGCCTGGTTGTTAGCATGTGATAGGATAGGAGCGTCACACATTAGGTTTTTGGCCAGCTGATCCTTTATAGTCACAGTTTATTATCCGTATGGAACCATTAGACTTTTGTGGGGTTCGTTTGTACAAATTCAAACCCAGTGCAGTTAATGTAAGTCTGACACACACACACACACACACACACGTATGTTGGGTTAAATGCATTTGTGTTGTGATGCTGCAGGAGTGCCCAGTGGTTTGAATGCATGTCCGAGTGTGTACAGCGTACGTGTGTGTATTTGAGCCAGCGCTGGTCCGAGAGAGTGTGTCGCGACCCTTCCCGAGACTGTGTCTAAATCAGTGGTAATTAGCGAAGAGTTCACTGTGGGGTGCCTGCCAGTGGTAGACGCTGGAGGGAGTTATTGACTCCATGACCACTGTTACAACCCCTGCAAGGAAGAGAAAAAAACTGTTGGTGCCTGGTGTTTCTCCCCTGCTCATTTATGACCACAAGACAGCGTTTGGTGTTGCAAAACCGCCTTTGTTGAAGCTTGTTCAGAAGATTGTAAAAGTTGAGGATTTAACAGTTTCGTGAACCCCCCTATGCACCGGGCATTAATTGTCACCACAGGGGGGGTGGAAGCAGTGACGACGCTACGGTCATGTAGGAGGTAACTCAAGATGGGTGCCGGAGTGGCTGGCAGCCCAAGTGGCGATGCAGCAAAATAACAAATCCATCCATAGGTATGTCCTGTTGGTGCATGTGCACACATGCTCGCAAATATTCCAACACAGCTGCACACCAACGAGGGGTCGGACATTCTAAAGGAGGGTGAAGGAGACACCCCAAAGAGTGGCACTGACGTAAGACACTTTAGTTGCCTGTAAACACAGCAACTTTTTTTGCGTGGCTGTTCTGTACAAAAAACGCCAAAATGCTCAGCTAAGCCACTTGCTGCGTTATGCACTCCAGCACCTTCTCGACGTAGCCTCTCTGGCACTGAGATCCCAAAGAGTCGCTGCCCGATTTATCCACCTTTGCCTTTTGTATGGGGATAGGGGACAGCAGTTGTCAGCTTTGTGTGGAACGGGCTGCTGGTTCCTTACCACTGTTAAGGCAAAGGTGGATAAAGAAGTAGCAATTTTCGGCGGCTATAGAGGGAGGGTGCCATAGCGCATGTCCTAACAAGTAGCTCCACTTTAGCACTACGATTGCAAATGTCCTCTTCACTAATCTCTCCTGCAGGTTTTACAAGCATGCCAAGGAAAACGGAGCCCTGGCAAGCTCAGGCTTTTCCGACCAACCCCCCTCCCCCTCCCCATCGACATCGCCTCCTGCCTCCGCTGCTAACGGACGCACTGCCTGTGCTCGACTAGACCACGACCTCTGACCTGACCCCCTTTCTGCTGCGCCAAGCCCCTCCTAGTCCTCCCCCCCGATATTGCAACCTGAAAACTCTCCCACTATGAGGGGAGCCTCCCGGGTAACTCAAGAGCCATTCCAATGTGACAAATTGCTCCGAAGTTCCAGGATAACTCTCTCGTCTCCGCTCTCTCTCTTCCTGCATGTCTATCCAACCCACCCCCTTCCAACCTCAAACACACAAACACTCTCTACCACTGCGGTCGCTACAACCCCCCCACTTAGCAAGAACCACCCAGATTGCTTTTTCAGCCCTACACCCCTCATTCTTTCCCCCTAGCTGGCGCCCCTCCTCACCCGGCCGACCCCTCAATGGGAGCTAAATGACTTAATTGTTTCTGATGAAGTGAAAGACAACAGTCCTCCACATCCTTGCACTGCCATGAACTCAACTCTACATTGGACCCAGTTTTTTTGGATTTCCCAGGGAAAGGAAAGCCTATTGGTAGAGGACTGGAGTTGTGATTATTTGGTATTTTGGTTTGACGAGTCACCTATAAATAAAAAAGTTGCTTGTCAGAAGACAAAAGGTCTTGTAATTGCTTGGGTGGGACACGGAACAATATGAATTATGACCCTGTGGTTTTATAGCTCTACCGAGCAGTAGAAGTGACACTCCAGTACATGTAAGGGTGCACAGTGTCCAGAGTAGTGTATATGAAATGTATTTAAAATGTTTGTTTTTGCTTTGGTTCTTTGATCTAGATGCAAATCGTGTTTTTTGTGTCTATGTACTGTATTTCCAAAGGATACATAGGTTGAATACACGCCATATGGAATGTGTTATCATCTGTTATAATGTGTTATATAAATAACAAAACATTTTATATTGGATTATTAATATTTATACATGCAAAACCAAACAACCACTTCATCTTAAATGAGTCATATCTTTTCTTATCACACACGCACTAGTGACCCAGAGAGAGGACGAGTTGTGATGAGAATCTGAAAAAATATATATAATTTTATTGCTATCTACCAGTATTGCAGTAATATTGAAAAGCAGTTAAAAGAAAAAGATTTTATCGTTTGACATTTTATTCCAGTCGGTGGTTCATGAATAATTCTTAATATTAGTACAGTCCCTAGTCCCTCTCTATATCGCGGTACGAATATCGACTCCTACCTATATTGTGTTTTTTACAAAAAATTACTGTTGTTTCTTTCACACTGGCTACTCAGCCAGCAGAGCAAAGCAGGCTGGACAATGCCATGGCTAAGATCGAGTGGAAAAAGGTTCCTCTCCATCTGTGAGGAAGTGGGAAGGGTTTTTTTTTTGTCATATGTATAAAAAAAAGGGTCAGAGCTTTTCTTACTGTCACTCACTAAACATATAGAGGAAATATATATTGGAAAAATTGTTTGCCCTGTTTATAAATTTTTTTTGCATGTTTGTCACAATTACAGTGAGGGTCCACAAAGCTCTCCTACCCTCATCTATGGTGATGAGCTTTGGGTAAGTCGCGGGCCAAAGTGAGTTTTCTCCGCAGGGTAACTGGGCTTTCCCCTTAAAAATAAGGTGAGAAGCATCCGGGAGAGACATAGAGAGGAACCAGCTGAGGTGGCTCGGGCATCTGGTCAGGATGACTCCCGGTGACAAACACATAAAATTGAGAAATCAGGGAGAGGGCAAACACTTTTTCACACTACTGTTTGTTTTCTTATTGCAAACTACAAGTTAGTTCACTGACGATTTGTATTCGTCTTACGTTGTTTTCTTTAAACATGTTTTCCGTGAACTGTGTCTTAAAAATGAGCTGTTGTCTTATATTCGGGTCAACACAAAACTCGAGCAGGTTCTTTTTAATCCAGGACTTGTGGAAGAAGATTGATCAAAAGGCATAATTCACTGCGGTTTTTTTGTTTTTGTTTGTTTTGCAAAAAAAGGCAAAGCCCATGACGGGTGAAAACAGAAGCCACATGCACAGCTTGTTCATTTTGAACTACAGGCGTAAAAAGACTGACCGGACCCGTCAAGCAAGTTTAAAATGTGTTTAAAATATGTCTCTCTATCTCTATCGGTGGGCGGGGGTCCATCAAGCGCTTTAGCCTTGACAGTGGTGTTAAGCAGCGGGGTGATGATAAGGGGAAAGGGGGAGGGGGACGGACAAAAACAGACAAATTGCAGCTTGGGGGTTTAGATGCAGCATATGGATGTTGTGTGTCACAGATCTGCGGCAACCCCATCTGTCAAACATGGTTGTCCATACGCAACATTGTGGCGTTTTTAGATGCCCCCCAACCCCCACGACAATTTACACATACACCCCTAATTTTGCAGCACTTTTTCAAAGATCCTCGGGGAGAAAATCTCTCGGAGGGATGCGATTGACAGCTTGCACAGATTACACGAATCAGACCTCTACTGCAATAAAGAGCTTTATTAAAGTCTGATAAGGACGAGTTAGAGAAGAGCCCATTACAATCTCAGATTAAGGGATTAAACCCTGCAGTTTGACTACAATCTGATTGCATTTCCTCTTGATCTGTTGCAGTGAGAGTAACAGGTGGAAGAAGGGGTGAGAGGGAGAAGCAAACAACAGTTGCTGAGGAGGGTGCGCTTATTTTGTCAAGCTTTGAAATCTCTCTGGGTTAGAAAAACAGCCGTGCAGATGTTTGTGGAGCGGCCACTCTCACTGAAACAACTGGATGAGGCCGAAGCAGGTGAAATGTGGCTGCTTTGGTCCTACCAATACACATTTTATGAGTAAATATTAGAAGAAGAAAAAATATATATATATATATATTCACACATACACAGACTACCCCACCTGCATTGATAGCCAGAGGCGGGAAAATAAGAGAGGACTATGGGAAGGCCTGGGGTTTGTGTGCCCTGGGGCAGGAAAGGTTCCGTTGAGTCTACTCCAAGTTTACTCCAAAGCTGGAACCACATGAAGACTGCAATGCACTGTCCACCGACCTGAAAAACCAAAACCACCAACTGTCTCCTTCTCATACGTATTCCAGCGGGGGGCAGGGGTCCAGAAGGCCCTTTTCCTGTAGACTTGCATTTTAAAATGAACACGTACTTGTCAAACTACAGCGGAACCTCTTAGGTCGACCGCGGTTCCTTCCAGGGCTTTGGGTGACCTTCAATGTATTGTTGTTTGGTTCCAGTGTCAAAAATGCTGACAAAAATGTAGGTTCTTGTATTGAGCCGCCTAGACCGTGACAACATTACTTAACAGACCAGAACTTAACATTGAGGTTGTCCACGACGGGAACCGTGTTGCATCATCTCCTGAAGGTAACATTTACGTAGCGCAAAGCAGTGAGATGAAGGTTAGTCTATCTTAACAACATAACGTTAGCCGTGAAGGTCATTTTTAGAAGTGTAAATGCCAGAAAAAACATGAGAGATTCCCAGCACTGCCCCCAATACTGACTACAGACCCTACCTGCGGCCGACTTCGGGTAATTCTGTGTTGAGGCCCATGTTATAAAGAACATTTGTCTTATTTCTGTCAGCCTGTCCTTAGTTTAGAGTTTATAAATGCACAGCCATCAACATAATGTTATATGTCCTTTAGGTTTAGTGAGGTAATCCTCTCTCCTTTTCCAGTAAATAGTTAGTCTGGAATGGATAAATTAATCTACAAACGCACCATCATGTAGTCCATCAGACCCATGAAAATACAGTTTGTTCCTATGCACAATGTCAATTTAGGAAATAAACCAGTTGATTATGTATAAAAATTAAAACACATTGGTTGTTCATTATCTAGTGAAATTATTTGTATGTTTTGGCCGATTATTCGATTAATCAAAAACATTTTCAGTACAATACTCCAATACAAAAATATTCAATAGCAGCCCACCTTTCCGGACTCTCTTGTACTTTTTTTGTTTAGTTTTTTTTTTTTTACAGGTATAAACATGCATTGTGTTCTGCATCCTGATTGGCTGAGGGAGAACCCAAGTGTTGAGTCTGCATCCTGATTGGCTAAGACATAACACACGCACTGTGTCATGCTTCCTGATTGGCTACGAGACTGTAGACCATAGTCAATCTCCTCCGTGCTTGCACATGCAGTACAGAATGCTTTCAATTTGCCAAATGTACGTAAATGCTCAATAGCTAGTAGTGTGACTCTGAAGTGCTGTATGTTTGCACGTTTTATCCCCGACAACACCCACAATGTCGACGAAACGTTCTCCACCATTAAAGGCAGCTGCGGCCGCACCCGAACGGCAAAGGAGGACCCCGACCATTGCACAAAAAGTTGGACTTATGGACATGCAAAAGGAAAGCAAAAGTCACCATTACGTGCATTGTTTGGCGTTGAAACACTGTTGGTTGTCAATGTTACTGCTCAGATGTGGATTCTGCCTCTGCATAGCAACATACAATAATAAAGACCTTTACCTGCACTCGGGTTCTTTCTCGCCGCATCCCAGAGGAAGCCAAAACCTGAAACTTATTTTTATTTAAATCTACTAAACTTAAAGAGTGTTTAAAGAACAGATAAATGTGAGAAAACCTGTCTGAGAGAAGTGTATCAAGTGTATGGTGAGGGGTTTTACAGCCTTAAATCATACATAATAAATGGAAAATAACACTTGTTGCGAGGTAGTTTGGGAACCTATTCCCCACAATAAACACTGTATACCAGAATATACTCTGTATACCACTGTATACTATTTACACTAAGTGTAAATAGTGTGCATGTATTAAATATATATGGAGTCTGGCCCACCAGCCAATTTTGTTAACTTAATGCAGCCCACGAGTCAAAAAGTTTGCCCACCCCGACCACAAACAGTCCGACTCGATGATGCACTCCACGACTTGACTGTAATGCACCAACTTCTCAATTAGCCTCAGAGAGTAAACAGTGTTCCATTTCTGAGTCTGTGCCCTGAGCCTGTGCCATTAGGAGTATCTTGGCTTGCTATAAATAGTGTCAGGGAAAGGATGGACAGCAGGAGATGGCGAGTCTTCCATCAGCCGGGCTAATGAACAGACTGGCTGGCACCTTTAGCATCGGGCGACACTGTAGGGCCTCTCCTTATAGGTGCTTCCTGCTTCACAGGGCTGCACTAGTTGTGACTGCAATGCTTTTTTTAAAAAATTTTTTATCTCTATTCTCTAACAAGGCACAACTAGTTGTCTTTTTAAACTTGGCTGACAAAAATGAAGTGTGTGAAAGCTTAACTGGGAAATCAACGGATGCTACCCACGAGACATTACCCATTGTTCTTCATTGGCAGGGAATTAAACATCCTTTATATTACTGAAAGGTGTTCAACAGAATCACCCATGAGAGAATAAAAAGTCATTCAACTAAGACCATATCCAGTCCCTCTACGGAAACTGGATTTACAGATTTGTCCACCGGAGGAGCTGGTTTATCAATCCAAGTACCCGTGAAGGTTGTGTTAAAGAAACAAACACAATGAACTTTGACTGTCGGGAGCATTAGTACCATTCACCGTATTGACTCAAATATAGTCCCAACCCACCAGTTAAAGATCACTGCTCTGTATGACAGTAAGGTTCTGCTGTTTTTAAAGACCTGCTGCAAAAATGCCAGTCAAAGATCCTACATATGACAGGAAAGCTCTGTTATTAAGGAACGACTGCAAAAACTCTAGTCAAAGACCTTCAATATGACAGCGCGCTTGTGTTTTTAGGAACCCACTATAAAATATCCTCAATAAAAATACATACCGCACTTGGAATGCGGAAAATATAAACCGGTCAGTAACTGAGCTTCATTTTCCTCAAATACAACTAAATTGCATGTTTGGGAATGGTGGGCTTGAGGAGGTAAAAGTTTCACAACACTCCATTTTCTCTGGAAGAAAAAAATCTACATTATTAAGTGTTGAGATGGTCTGTCTCTTTTCCGTTGTTAATTCCATTTTCCCTCGCCATTTCTGTAGCAACAAATTACTTTCCCCACTGCAATGCTGTTCAACTGATGAGGGTATAGTACCACAGTGTCTTCCGAACACTGTTTTCATACTCACAGAGGAGGTAGTAAGTACTCCAGAACTTGGAACACCTGTAGGAATTAGTTGCACCAACTGCCAAGACTGGATCAACCTCGATTTCAGCAGAAGAGCTTTAAATTGTTGACTTATTTTGTGGTCCCTTTACCGGGCCTTTTTGGATAATTCTGAAAAATACAATATTTTCCCAGTTTCTGGTAACCTTTTTTTACCTCTGGCACTTCACCACTTTCCTGTGTACAATTGCAAGCTATTCATTGGACTCCAACGACTTGAATTTTAATAACTAGAACAATTGGGGTATTCTAAAAAATATTTGAGCGCAGTCCACAACATCTCGAGTCAAGCCACCATCACCACCACCCGAAACGGCGGCCCAGAATCTCTTCGAAGCCGTCCGGGAGTCGTAGTCCACAGCTTTCAGAAATATCTGAATATTTTTGACGGACATGACTCACCCCAGTCGACATCTTCCTGTTCATTTGTTCTCTCTAAAGACTCGCTTTACCAATCCCACTTCTCGTAAATCTAGATGAGCCTTGGAAAGCGGAAGATGACGGACTTATGCGCATGCATTCTTTCTTCTTCTATTGTTAGGTGTGTCACGTGGTTCCATCTGCGTGTCTATTCACAGCGCCACATGCAGGTGTGTCTTGTGTATTGCACCGTTTTCACTCAGTGACCGGTGCCCGCCGGGATACAGCTATTTAGTAATCCAGCACAGCGTGGACGTGAATCTTTTTCAACCCGCCAAAAAGAGATCTCACCAGCGTTCCCGTGTGGACTTCTATTCATGTCAAGATGGGAATTTGGCCAGGATTTGTTGTTTGAAATCAAATGAGCACTATTGGAAGAAGTAGGACTCTCGTACAAACACACACAGGGTGACCTACATGATGAGGCCTGTCTGCAGGCCTGGTTCTGCACGAGGCAAGGCCAGGAGACGGGAGGGCGGAGGAGGAGGAGGATGGTTGGCCAACTCTCGCTACACGCTCGCCGGGTTCGTGGCGTGAAGGGGAGAGTTAAAAAGGTGAAACAGCAGCTGAGCTCTGCCGAGGGTGTGAACCGTGCAGCGCCCACAGTCTGCTGCCGGAGAACGCCGTTATTTGTTATAGCGCTGGAGGAGAGCTGCCCTTGATGTTTTTTTGTTCTGCGAGAGTTTGCTCTGAATTAGTTAAACGGCAGACTAGATAGAAGGAAGCTACGGCTCACAGGGGAGACTATGCGTGCACTCTCAGGCGTTTCAACAAAGACTTCCGATATATTCCGCGGGAACGTTGCGCGGTATCACACAAATCCACCTACGCATATTCATCAATCTGAGAATATCACGCATGAGGCACTGCACGCACGCACACACACACACGCGTTGCACCAGGCAATTAATCTTTACAAAAGCAACAGAGCAACCAGCAAACACTCTACATGTTTTTGTCTCTTTGGCACCTAAAAGTGCACCTCCAAGCAAGCAGTGCAGGCCATTCCATATTTATGAGAACACCTCCAGCCCTGGATTTACAACTCAAACCCCAAAGATGGCTTACATTTATGGATTTATAGCCTATGATTTGTCAAGATGTTCACTTTTTACTTTATAAAGAAACAGCGTAGTAAAGAGCATGTTAAACAGTGATGACAATTCGACTACATCACCTTCCTTAACTTTGTAAACACTATTGTTTATGCCGTACATATTGCTCTTGCAATGTTCTGAACCCCTGTTTCCATATGAGTGGATGTCAACTTGCCATCGCTTCTTTAGCAAGCAAGTCCAAAATCCAAACAGTGCCTCTGATGGTTGCAATTTCAAGTGGCGGCCAAACTTAGAGGTGTATTTGCCACAAAAATCCAATAACGCAAGCAACAGAGTGGGAATGTGGGAGTGCGCGCAATGGTTCAGAAGTAGAATTACACAAACAACGACTTGTACCATACTCACGGCTTCCACTTTGTGCAATGCTTCAATAAAAAAATAAGTCATAAAGGCGCCATTATTGGCCGCCGTTAGAACGAAAAACACTTCCATGACCCGCTAGGGGCCAGTGTTTTTGACTCCCACGCAACCCTAAGCCTCACCTCAAAATGTGTACTTTACCCGACACATGGCGGCATGTGCACACACGTGCGCGGTCACACGCACACACGCAGCTTTAATTACCACTTAATCATCACCTAGCAATCTGTCCACTACGCAAACATGGCAATTATCGATGAATCTTTAATATGGTAAAGTCTGCATGTCATTTCCTAAATCCACTGAGCAGGTAATTAGTCTTCC
>QODF01000160.1:0-34601 GCA_024372805.1 Oostethus manadensis
TCAAACATGGGACATTAAAAGGTGGAAAAAAGTTTTTTTCTCTGATGAGAAAAAATGTAACCTTGATGGTCCAGATGGCTTCCAACATTACTGGCGTAACAAGGAGATCCTACCTGAGATGTTTTATACCTGGCACAATGGTTCGGGGTCTATCATGATCTGGGGAGCTTTTTCATTCAGTGGAACACTGGAGCTTCAGGTGGTGCAGAATCAACAGACGGCGGCTGGTTATGTGCAGATGTTGCAGCGGGCAAAATGTGCAAATGGTAAAGTCTAGCAATTTTTCAACTTAAGATTTTGATCAGGTCTGTAAACGAGCAGCCACTGGTAACTTTTTTTTGCCATATAGCAATAAAAATATACTAATAACAGTGATTGGTTATTCACACTGGATTGCTATTATTTTGAACACTACTATACATACTCATAATTGCATATTACATATTGCTTTCGCTGAGACTCTCCTCAGCTTTTGCCATTGTTTGTTTTGACAGACTTGTTGATGTTTTCTAAGACGGGAAACCATGTATGTAAATATAACAATGAACAGGGATATACACAAATATTTAAAAGCTCACCAATCACAGCTCTGCAGTCTGTTGATGCAACATTTTTGGAAGTGTGCGTCAAGTTCTGCTGGAGGGCGGGAAGAGGCAGCCAGCATAGGTGCTAAGTGACTTATTGGTACACAGTGCTCTGAGTGACGCAGCATCATATCCCACAGTAAGTGGGTATGGTAGACGAGACTTCAGACTCAAACATGCCTCGTCTTACTCTCGTGCTTTGCTTGAGTAGTAGAAACTTACACAGAAAAGAATGGAAATATTTTTATTCCACAGCTCTCAGATTTTTTAATACAAGCACTCCTAAACAGAAAACACAATAGTGAGAAATAAGGGGCCACGTGGCGGGAAATTCATTGCTGGCAGGGTACTGACTCTTGTAGGGTTTTAAAAAAATCTTGATACAGGTTTGTCATTAAGAGGATAACAAGAAAAAGAAGATAATAATTCACTTTGTTTAAAAAATGTCTTCAAATACTTATGTATGTGAAGTACATACACGCTACTTTTTTCCAGGAAAAGTTCTGATGCTTTGTTGAAAAAGTCTGACCATCTCGTGATCTTGGGTATATAATCTTTGATCCTGGCAGTTAAAATCATTAATTCTTTCTGCAGAGCATAAACATATTTTTTTTCCTCGCTGCTCTGCAGCTGTTAAAAAAACAGCTGACTTTATTTCTCAGTGAAAGAACGGCAGTGACAAGCACCTTTCAGCTCATATATGCCCCCACGTCTCTGGATGACGCAAGTACTGCAAGTACCTCGTATGGCATTTCTGTGTATTTTATTGTCCAATTAGCAAGAGTGTCACTTTAAAGACAGACTGCAGAAAGTAAATATGTATAATACATGTTTATGCAACATGGCGGGCTCCATGATCTAACTCTGTGTGCGCCCAAGGCAGTAGCCAGGGCTTGCTCATTAAAGAGCCCCGCAGCCTCATCTTAGGTTTCTGCCCAGTATTTGATAAGGAAATGTGCAAATTAGGTGATTTACGTAAAAAAATTATAAAACCATACAGAAAATAAATTTAGAATACAGTTCAATGGACAAATATTAATATTCATTCATTCATTTTCTATACCGCTTATCCTCATTAGGGTCACGGGGATACTGAAGCCTATCCCAGCAGACTTTGGGCGAGAGGCGGGGTACACCCTGGACTGGTCGCCAGTCAATCGCAGGGCATATTAATATGTATTTTGTTAATTTATGTCATGTTACTTGCCGCCGCATCTGACTTCACGTCACTGGGGGGAAAAACACACCTCATTAGCGTAAAACCTACAGGCACACAAAACAGCGTAGGGCTTACTAAAAGTACTTTCAAACCGTCTAAATTCAAACATCAAGGTTACATTTTGGCCAACACTTCTGGTGTACAATGGATTTAGCTGAAAAATAACATGTAATCCAACATAAATCAGTGAAGAAATGTTATCTCTACCTGCAACTACATTGTGAACCAGCAGTCCTAATGTTCTTCTTTGCTCTGGTTTGTCCAAACTCATTTCCTGTCATTTGGTAATGTTAGTGTGACGAACAATCTGCTTTGCTTTCAGATGGCAATGCGGAAGCAGAGGACGGAGAAGGTAACACCGACAACTCCAACAATGAGTTCATGTTTGCACTCTTTTGATGTTCGTTAAAACACATCTTGCCAATGCTCATATAGTTCATTGTCACAGCTTGCTCGTTTTTAATGCATTGAGCCTGCATGGTCTTGATCAATCTCATTTCTTGTTTCATTGTGCTTCTCTACAAAGAGGAAACAAAACCAAAATTCAAGTAAGCACCATCTTTTAATATAGTTACCCAAACACCACATTTCTTCTATATCACACGACCAAACTTAAAACTTTCTTTTCCATTCAACATAATGCATTTTTGTTTTAATCTGCAGGCCATTTATCATGCCCAACCTCATCCCACCAAAGATTCCAGATGGAGAGAAAGTCGATTTTGATGTGAGTTGTGGGACATCTTTGGTGCATGTGCTGTCATTCTTCTGAAGGGTCAATGCAAACACACTGCAGCTCTACACCACTTCAAACTACACAACCACAATAAAACGTCAAAAAACCCACAACACTTACTATGAATTGTGTCCGACCAGTCCATGTTGTACCCCGCCTCCCGCCCAAAGTCAGCTGGGATAGGCTCCAGCATACCCGCGACCCGAATGAGGATAAGCGGTATAGAAAATGAATGAATGAATGTTTAAACCTACAGTAAGATAAAAGTTTGTGATTCATCTTTTGTATTGGATCTAATTAGATTGTTAAAGTGTGCCTGGTAAAGATGTTAGTGAGCAGAAAAAAGTTTTTTTTTAATTAAAACATTTTTTAAGCATGTTTTTCACTTGATGTCCAAATTGTTTGCCAAAATGTTGCCTTCGGTTTGCGTACACTTTTACAGTTAGCATACAATGTGGTGCATGTCTTGTTGTGTTATTGATCTATTGTGTGAGTCCAACTGTGTTCTTAATGTATTTTTTAGGGCTGTCAAAAATACTGCGCACTTAACGCACACACGTCATGGCAACAGACGAGGGCACAATGCAGTGTCCCCACACACACATAGTCTATGTTTTTATAACTTTATTTTGACCTGAATACATAAATAGCAGTGCAATTCCAACACAGTACCACTATGTCCAACTCACAAACCTAGAAAATACACTCAAAAAGTGAATTCAACTTAACTTACGTGGTGGAAATGAATGCAACTCTGGTTGAAGTGTGACTTAGAAGTGCTAATATTAGAGACTAGTGTCAAGTAGTTAGATTTTCAGGTGTGTGCTATCTTTAGATTGATTTAAATGCTTGGTTCATTTGGATCCATTAATTCATTCAAATATATTCATGTCCTCACATTTCTCATTTATCTTTCAATAAAATACAACAAAAATGGGCATACGTCACACAGTTGGCAACTGTGATTAATCTGAAAACTGTGATTAATCTGACTAAGCATTTTAATTATTTGACAGCCCTAGTATAGATTTTTTTAAATAAATAAACGTCCTTGTTAGAAGACTGTTAGCTTGCTGATGTAGTGGAAACAGGAACTGGAAGTTGCTTGTCCATGTCAACAGGGGTTGACTGCAGTTCTGTGTTAACACAGTTATGCCACAAGTGTCAGTGTAACAGACTACGGTAAAAGAGGTAAAATTAAAGAAAAAAAAAAAGTCAGAAGAATAAGATTGTAAAATTACAAGAATTAAAAGGGACTTGGCCACACCGAAAATGAAATAAAGTTACGAGAAAAACATTATGAAAATGACTTAATTTAATGAAAACGATTTATTGTGCGGTTATGTTTTGCGCAGATTTCGTGTAGTGGGTGCTGGGGTTGGTTCAATAGTCTTTTATTAAGAAAAGCTCACGAGACAGGTGCACTCCTCAGCGCACTATAACCAGAGTAAAGGTAATGCATTCAGTCCAAACAGGAAACAGACATAATGGCAGAAAATCATTTACATAAAAGGTGTGTCAGAAAAGTTCCGGAACTAGTGTCACAAATGATATATTTCAAATTCAAGCTACAAACTAAAAAAAAAAAAAGCCGATATATCGGCCTATATAAGGATATATACTCCACCTGAACATAAATTCTTATAATACCCGGTAAAGGAACTTTAATTACTAACACTGTCAACATAAGGACTGTAAACATGCTGATAAATATAAAAAAGGAAAAATATAAAACTGCAAGGAAGTATGATGTGAAGTGGTAGTCTTTTATTATTGAGGGACACGATTTAACAGCTGCACACAGTATATCTTTATTTCACTATGCTATATAATAATAATAATTGCCTACATCTTTGTTTGTCTTACAAAGACAATTTACACATTCTAAAAATGTTGTATAATAGTCTTTGATAATAGTGGACATGTAGATTAACAGTTGTGCTGTCATTCTGTGTCCCTTGTATAGGACATACATCGCAAACGTATGGAGAAGGACTTGATGGAGCTTCAAACGTTGATTGAGGTTCATTTTGAAAGTAGAAAGAAGGAAGAAGATGAGCTCATACATCTCAAGGAGAGGATAGTAAGTGTTCTAAACACACATTAAGCGACACTAATTGCCTGTTTGAGATGGTTGAAAAAAGGTTATTTGTGTGCAGGAGAGGCGTCGCTCTGAGCGAGCAGAGCAGCACAGAATCCGCAGTGAGCGGGAGAAGGAGCGTCAAAAACGTCTGGAGGTATAATCCTCACCCTGTTAGCCGCTCCTGTAACCTATTTTGTAACTTCTATGTCTGTACAGGACGAGCGAGCTCGAAAAGAGGAAGAAGAGGCCAAGAAACGAGCGGAGGATGATGCCAAGAAGAAGAAAACACTGACCAGTCTGCACTTTGGAGGTTACATGCAGAAACTGGTGAGAAAATGCAGGGCCAAGGTAGAAGATGAGCCAGGAATGACTGTACTTTCCCACAGACAGAGAAGCGCAGTGGAAAGAGACAGACTGAGAGGGAGAAAAAAAAGAAGATCCTTAGTGAAAGACGTAAATCTCTGGATATTGACAACTTAACCCAGGAGGAGCTCAAGTATGTGGACAAATATTATTGTAGTATTAGCATGTTTTTAGAAAAGCCCCCAACAATTTTCCTTATTTGTGGCTCACAGAGCAAAAGCTAAGGAGTCGTGGGAGTGGATGCACCAGTTGGAGGCAGAGAAGTTTGAACTGCAATACCAGATCAGCCGCCAAAAATATGAGGTGTGTGTGTGTGACCTAGTTTAGAATGCATATTTGGCCTGCACCAATAATTCTGCCTTTGCAACAGGCAGAACAGAGGTGTAGCATTTTTCACTTGCATGTAATTAATGTTTTGATCCAAATATAAGACAACATTGACAACAAAACGCCTGTTTTTAAAGTCACATTTTTGGAATAATATTTTAAAATTGTATTTTCAACATCAGTGACAATCAGCATTATAACTCCTGTTTTTGTTTTTTTGAGCTACTTATTTTACCCAAAAGGGTCTCTGCATTGCTGTTGCATCTAAGGGTCACTGGTGTGTGTGAGTGACTCAGGGAGAAGTTGTTCAGCGTCACGTGTTTCTCAAGTAAAAATCATGAGACCCCAAATATAAGGCTTTTTTTAGGGAAAAAAAAATTGGGTCAGTATGGTATATACAGTAATTAAAATATCCGAACCACTGCAAACTTTAGGCACAATAATAAACATATTGTTAAATAAATGTTAACATTTTTGGATGGTGCATGTGGCTGATGAGTTTATAAACCGCATGTGTGTTTTCTGCATTACAGATCAATGTATTGAGGAACCGCGTAAGTGACCATCAGAAAACGTACGGAAAGTCATTCTTTTACATCATATTTCTTTTCTTTGTATTTTTTGGTGCTGTGACCAACTGTCCCCTTAATCTAACTTTAGTTGGAAAATAAAACTTAAATTGTCTTGGAAAAATCCTGCACAGGCAAGTCAAGAAAACATTTACATAATCCCTGTTTGCTGCGATATGACTGTTCAACGTGAATGTATTTTTGACAAGTGTGATGCTACTGTTACTCTTCAACTGGGCGAGCTGCCTGCAAGGCTGGGTGTGGCACAGCTGTCGAGAGACACACCTCCCGCAAAGAATGTTTCACACAGTCTGCTAAACTGACTTGTTATTTTTTATAATTGGAGGACAATGACGATAGCACCTGCAATAATGTCCGCTCATTTTACTTGTGTTTTCAACAGATCCAAAAGGACCAAAAGGGGTCTGAGGAAATGAATGCTGATGCACAAATAGGTCGCCCTGCACTGAAGCTCAAAACAAACCACAGTCCCAGTTGTTTGGGACTGGGGTATGAGCTTCATGGAGTCTTTGCAGTATTAATGAATGTAAATAAAACCTTTCAGTCCGGTCAAGATTGTGCATGTTTGGTTCTTAATACACTTCAAAATGCAAAGCGTAAAATGAGACTGAAGTACATACAAAAAATGGAAAAAAAAAAGCCTCAAGCAAAAAAGGAGGAAAGATCTTTCTAATGAGAGACAGGCTCTGACATGACTTGCACTGTCAAGATGCTCCTCTTTCTAACTTTCACGTCCTCAAATTACAACGGAGGCAAGGAATAAAATGTTCAGGTGTTGTATTTTCTATGAATTTGCAACCAAAGGCTGAATGAAACTCTGCAAAAACCTTGTTATGGTTTAAAAGAACTACTTGTTTTTTAATGCATTTATAGAAGAAACACAGAGATTAAAATAACTGTATAACCAGATGAAAATTAGAATCTATAAAGAAAGCAAAAATTATTGCAACCACTAATAGATTAGAAAGAATGTTCAATCTTTTTTTTTTGCATTTTCATTGTGTAATCTGCAGATGACAATAAATGAACAAAAACACCGGTATGTTATTGCTGCATTTGCCGTTTTAGTGTCAAAAAAGTCACATGGAAAACATGAATATTTGACCGGATTTATGATCAACAGAGACCATTCGACCAAGAAAGGCAGTCCAGTTAAAAATACGTATTGGGAAAGGAGGAAATATAAACACATCACACATGAAACAAAAAAAAAATCAATTATCACTGCAGTGCAAAGTGTTATATAAAAAAAAGTGACAAAAATATATGCACATATGCGTAAATGACAAAGTTGCATATGCATAAATGAATAGTTGCAGGCTTGGTTTTCTGTTGAGTGACAGTATGTTAATTATATTCCTCACACACAGTTCTCTAACTTGACTTTAAAGGCAAATTGGACGTCACTCTTTCTGAGGAAGACAAACCTCAGTGAGAACCAAGCGTTTTCAAAAGTGGTCTAACTAAAATCACTGATGCACTCTTGTTTTTTCTGTTAACCATGATGCACAATCATCTTTGCTCCTTCTATGCGTTGTTTTCTGTGATTAGATTATAAAAGCAGATATATATAATGTAAAATGCAAGTTTCCAAATGCCAATACAAACCACTGTTTGTTCCTAACTTCTCAGTTTATTCATAAAACAGAGTTTAAAAAAGCAACATTTAACATAAAGGAGCAACTTCATTTATTTTGTGGGTTTGTGGCACAGAAAAGAAAAAAATGCAATTTGAACTGGACAAAATGTGTGTGTATATATGACATGTACTCCAAAGCTGCTGAATAAAAACCTGACAAGGGAGTCACAATTTCAAGTTGGGGTGCATTTAAAAGTTCCTTATTCCATTAAAAAAAACATGTAAAAAGAAACCTACACAGCGGAAACAAAACCTTGCACTCACAAAACATCAAAATCTCAGTTTTAACAATCGTGATGATTGCACACCACATGATTCTTAAATATCAATACATATTTAAATGACCGTTTTGTTCACGTTGGGTAATTTGGCTCTGTAACTATATCGCTTCTTGCTTTGCAGCTAGTGTGATAGAAGCAAAACAGAAGCCGTTGAAGGTGCTTTCGCCGCTAATTAATGAACGTAATGGCGAGGACACGAAAGGTGGTTTGTTGTTGGATTTCCAAAGTTCTTGTACTTTATCAATATTATCTGTGTAGCAGAACTTGTGTGCATATTTTGCAAGCAGTCTTCCACTGCAAATCATTTAACGTGATGCAATTACAGGTAATACCAGAGTCAGTCGATGAAACCATGATATTCCTGTCAGGTTTTTGTGTCTCCCACATTATCCAGGATTAAATCATCTATCGAGGAAAGACCAAATGTTATCCAAGATTCATTTCATCATCATTTTACCTCAATAATGTAACAATTACAACCATGGAATTTCCACAGTTCACCTACCACTAACAATTTGAAGATATTCATAGAAGAGAAGATCCTTAAAAGATCTATGCAGGTTCTGCAAACCTGTCATATATTGTTGGAAAATATACTGTCTTGGTGAGTTTCATAGTTAGCTGGTTAGCTTAGCACACACACACAGTGGACGCGAGGGTAACATGTTTCCACAGTATAACATAGCTGCTGTTATTCAAAACAAGATAGTTGAAAATACTTATGGTAGAATTGCTCCCAATATTAAGTCTCATGCTAAGCTAAGCTAGGCTAGGATAATTGTCATACATGGGAACCTTTTATACCATTCATGGTAAGGTAAAGCAATTTCCCCAAAACATTATATTTAGCAATATCAGAAAAAAGCCGGACCTCTTTACGTTGTTATGTTTAGTTTCATTCCCAAGCAAGGCATACACACACATTTTTGGTTGTCTTTCTAGTTTCTTTACCACATTCCTTATCTTCTCCCAAGTCCTTAAGTATTTCATGGTAAATGGAGTGATATTTTAGAGGCGGCAACCTCTGTTAACTGCATTTATTCACTACTCAACTGAGAAGACTCACACACAAGTCAAAACAAAAACAAAGAAAAACACACTTGCCAGTGTATTCACACAGACGCAAACAAATCCAACTTAAATACATACAGCACAGGATTATTGATGGCGTTCAAAGGTTTTTTTTCTCTCGACTTATGTATAGCCGACATTAATTTATAATTGCTATAGTTCTTTTACGTAAGGTCACGTGTGTTGAGAAGGTGGTCATTTGACCCTCCATGTTGCAAGGGTGACATGCTGATTCCCATCTATATGATGGGAAAGAAGAAAGAGACAAAAGAAAGGCTGAGTTTTCGTTGTCACTTAAAAATAAGCCATCATTCTCAAGACAGACACAAACATTCCAACATCATACCTCCGGCAAACATGGTGCCGCTCCTCTCTCATTCATCACTCGATAATCTGCACAGACCTGTACGCTGCCGTGGTCTTGTCGTTAATGAATAATGATTTGCTCATTCCCAGCTGTGGATAAAAACACCGGTTAGAATAAGAGCCGTGTGCATTTGCTCCAGAGACAGTGCCAAAACGTTAACATGCATCATTCGAGATGTGCTCAAAAACCCACCATGATGGCAAAGAAACATAAAGAAGGTGACAAACTACTGAAATCAAGAAAGCTGTAGTAGCAAAGTGTCACGGTAGTGTCTGATACGATAACATTTTACAGGTTGGGGAACGTCTTAAAAGAAAAACTGCACTTTTTTGGAATTTTGCCCATCACCCACAAGCCTAAAAAATAACCTCATTTTGTGTGTTCTAAAGAGAGAGAAATAGCTAGCATGAGGGAGCTAACAATGCACGCAATAGGACTCACCTGTGGGACTCATAATAGAGTTGACGGACAATGTGGGGCTTGTTAATTCAAAAGATTCACACTCCCCACCCATTTAGATATTCATTTTTGCAATTATTGTGTATATGTTTATGTGCAAAGGGTAGAGTAATATATCAGTGGCTGAATATTGACAAAACAGGTTATTAAGTTTCATAAAGGCATCATGGACAGCTATTGGGTCCTCTGGAACCCGGAACAGGGATCCTGTAACATTCAGTAGACAATGTGCAGGCCTTGTCGTCACATGTGCTGTAACAGTTGCTGATGTGTTACAGGAAAGAGATCACTATTCAAAAACCCCCCCGCACGTCTGGATTTCTTATGTCCAAGTGTGCGACACACCTATTTCACTACAAAGCCAACAATGTTTCATTTACATAACTCGAGCTGCATAATAACCAAGCTACAGCGACAGTTATTGTAGCTGATGCCCCCAAAGAACTTCTGGCGTAGAGACACAGCGCCTCGCTCACTGTGCCACAAATTGACCCAAATATGGCTAAATGCTGTGGGCATTAAATGTTATCGTGAATGTGTGTACAAAATGCTTTTGGAGAGGGCTAAGTAGACGGACTATTACCCGCATTGTTAGCTACCTCATGCTAGCAGTCTTGAACACACAGGACAGAGAAAGACGTGCCTTCATGTCTCACATAAGGATTGTAGATGATGGGCAAAATTCCGGCAGAAAATGCAGGTTTTTTTTTTTTTTTACAGAAATATGTAGCAGAAAGTCCGGTTTAGAGTGTGTAGTGAAGTTTACAAGAAAGTGTGTTTGTAACAGACTAGAGGCTATTCCGTCTCTCCCCTCCCCCATCTCTGTACTCACCAATTCTTCAAAAAAGGTAAAAGTGATGTTAAATCTTCATTGATCCATTTCATTTGTCATTTATACATGCAGTGGAACCTCGGCTAGCGTCGGCCCCTGTTGGAGTGGTTTTTTTTTTTGGTTAACACCAAAAAAGTTAAATGAATACACTGCATGTTTGTGAAAAGGTTCTTCCTTGTTAGCATCTTATTAGCTAGCTAACAAAATGGCACCTGACTGGAAGTTACCTCGCCTGTCTACGTCATCAGCTGGTGCCTCTCAAAAATGTTTTTATTATAAGTTTACATTTATTTATTTATTTTTTTAAATATGAAAAAAGTTGTATTAAAAGACAAGTGTTAATAACGTCACTTATTTTTCCCATGTGCGGTAAACGTGCAAATTTCCTGTTTGACCCTCGGCCCACACCATAGTTTGAGGAAATGCAGCGGTGTGTTTAACGCAGTGGGAATAAATATTGAGCAGAAATGGGCAACAAAAAGGGTATTTTGAATGGTAAGCTTCGCTTGCCAAGCTTGGAGATTTGTGTCACTGTGAGGTGAGTTGCCGGAAAAAAGAGAGAACTTACTAGTTCACTGCGTGTATTTATTTATTTATTTTTTTTCAAATTGTCATTTATACATTGCTACTGTGGCATACGAGTGTCCTAACTAACGAGTGTTTTCTTAGATGCGAGCATCTCTCGGCGGATCTGATTTGTCTTATTTATTATGTATTGTGAAAAAGTACGACAGGAACAACAGAAGCAGAATGCAGGTGGACAGCACAAATATGCACATTAGCACTCAGTAAAGTCATCAAATCTTTTTTTTTTTGTCTTGTCCAGCATCATAACAGCTGAATGGAAGTCAAGCTGCCTTTAAAAGCTGAGCAAAATTGCTTTGCCAAGGGAAACTGCATAATCCAAATGAGTCTCCCTTGACATTTTGACTGCATTTATTATGAATTTTGTTGCATACGTTTACATTTCTAAATACATACAAATCATGAATGAAATGGCTAAATGAACATTTATGGTTACTTTGACCTTCATTGAATGACTGACTTCAGATGAGATCAGCCACCACCTTACTGTTATTTCTTCAATTCTCTCCTCCGTTGTCAAAATGCTGGCACTTGTGGCTTTCTTTGGCAGCATTATGGCTTAGCGAGGTCAGAAATGCTACTGTATTCAAAAAATAACTCATGTCAAAACAGGAAGATGGTTGTGGTTGATCTTGCTGCCACATCGTCAAGAATCACAACTTAAAGAAAAATTGTCATTAAATGTTTGTTTGTCCCTTTCATTTTTTTCATGTATTTGTATGCATTTTGAATTGTTTTCTGCACGTCAGTCAATAATTATAAAACTATAAACACATACTTTGCGCTAACGCGTCTGGCTTTGTGGAACAGATTAATTGGATTTACATCATTTCCTATTGGAAAAATAGGAGTAGGACCTTCCGGAATTGATGGCTTCATTTTTCCTATGTGTTCCCACGTCTTTTTGAGGAAAATAAAGGCTCCGCTTTAAATGTATATAAATGTGGAAGTTTATTCTTCAGGATAAATGGTATGAAAGTGATTTGCTCAGTCTCAAAGGGGATTATAAAATAAACAATATTTACACAAAAGGTTAAGCTAAATATATGACCCATGCAGCACACAAATAACCCTTTTCCATTGTGTCTGGTTCGAAACTGATTTGGAGTGTTGGTTTTCCATTGTCATGGGTCCACAACTGATTCACACTAAATGTCTTTGTTGTGAACTAAATTGTTATTACATATACTCACCGCAAGCGTGTGCAACTCACTAACCACACCGAGTCATGTTAATGTGAACCATCTCTTATCGACTGTCCAATTGAGCTAATTTAAAAAAGTTCTCAATTGTCAACAAGTGATTGGAGAACCTTCAGAGGCGGTGGCTGGGAGAAAATATTAGTTATTTAATTAGGATGAAATGATGACCAATTTTAAATGAACAAACCAAGAATCAAATTTATACATAGTTTTGAATGTAATTAAGGTGTTTTAATTCCCGTTTTTGCATGCTCTATGAGGTTTTGCTTTTTTCCTACAGCATTTTAGAACATCATATGCACATAATATGCCAATTGGACTATGACATCATCTAGTGACATCTAGGGCAGCCAATAGCTACTTTTCTTACTGAAAACAGTGCCGCAAAGTACCTCTATCTTTATTACATTGCATTGCAGACTCTAACAATGGAGAACGTTCCGAAAAAATGGATACAACAGGAAACCATGGATCCTTTGGACATCCAAAGACATACAGAAGAAATGAATGGAGAGAAGAACCCAACCAATACTGGAATGCATCACAGGTAAGATGGCTGCTGTGGGTTATGTTCAGTCTTTCAAACAAATAAATACTAAACTTAAGGAACTAAAGAAAGACAACAGAGAGAAAAAATCAAGCTAATAGCGCGCAATAAAGCCGAGCGATTTGTGAGGTATGATTTTTTTGGGGTGGTATGTTTGTCATGCAAATGTATTATTCTTTTGAATGCATATTATTTTTAGAAACCAAACTCTTTATTGAAGCTCTAGCAACCAACCGGATCTATGTACTTCATCACTGAAATTCAACCAGAAATTGACTCAAGCGACCAACTGGGGGTAAGTTCCTGTTGATGTACTACACTAATGATGGAGATGTCATACTACGTCTTGTCAAAAAACCCAAACAAACCTTTTAATCCAACACCAAAGTTTGCTACAGTGGAAAAAGACTAACATTAACCTGAAGTCCCAGGTGACTTGCCTGTGTGCTCAATGTAGAATCTGTGCAGGACTGTACCAAATTTGGTGCAAACAGCGGTGAAATTGTACAAAATGTAAACACTTTCCTTTCTACAAGTACAAAGTTGGAACGACATAGTTGAAATAATGTGGTTCTAAATTCACAGGTATACGATTTACATTGTGTTGCTGGTACATCCATTCCATTTAACCCAATCCTTCCTATACGTAAAAAGTTTGTCTTCTTGACAGCTATTGCAGAGTGTTAAAAGCGTCCTGACCCTTGATAAGTCTCACAGCTCCCCCCCATTACACCCGCCACTATAGACGGTGAGTGCAGAGGACCAGTCTGCCAGGATTCCAGAGAGACTGTTTCTGTATTTACTGAACAGCTTGGGTGGGGCTTGACAGAGAAAGTGACAGTGCAGCCTGAATAATTACAAACACAAACACACACACGCGCATCTGTGCTTTATCTCTCCCGCCATTTGCGCAAGGACACGTACAAATACAACTTCTGTGGATTCAAAAGTATCATACGTGCAAGTAGCATTTTGTTGTGTTTTTCATTACCTTTTTCAAAATGTTTTGCAAGTTCTTATCATTCCATAGATGGTAGAGAAAGACGGAGGCTGCTTTGCTGCCTTTGGGGAGACAGCTGTGAAAGGAGAGAGAGAGAGAAGGTGAAATTATATATTTTTTAAACTTTTTGAAAATGTGATTTTTATTTTAAATACATGTTTTTTGTCCTATCATTTGTTACAAATGAATGCATGACAACATATATTCGAGACAAGTAAAATATACAGTTAATCCCTAAATGATTTCTTTTTTTCTTTTAAATTGTGGTTATAATCATTTTGACACAGAACTTTCCTGTCGTAGTGGAAAAAATGTCACTTTTAAAATTAACACTTAAACAAAGACCTGCAGTCTTTGGCAGAGGTTTTTGGTGTCATTTCTAGCTATAAAATACAAATTTAAGAGCAAATACAATTCTCTTTAAAATTTGACCAGGGTAACCGTATCATTCAATATGCAATCGCACAATAAGTATGATATTCAGACACTTTTTGCTGTAAAGAACAGTATTTCCACATGACACCTAACAGCGTAGTCCAAAAAAGTATTTTATATTGTATCATTTAATCACATGTTGCTGTATGAATTTGTTCATTGCAGAGAACTCCAAATACCTTATCAGTTGAGTGAATTACATATAATATTCTAAAGAGCAAACCCGTCAAAGCTTACTATAACAACCTTCGCACATCAAAGTTTGACTCTCCACCTTAGAAGTGAATAGTAATAACTCACACATTCTTGCTAAACTCAGCCACTGATGTCACCAAATCATTATCGATAAACTTCTTGCTGTTTTCGGGGTCTGCCAACACCAGATTTCGCACAGTGTTACATGCTGTTGCCACAGTTTCATCAGAGTTCCCCAGCTCCCGAGGCCAAGCAGAGAGGAGGCCAGTGAGCTCAGGCAAAACCTGCTTTGCTGAAGAAAATGCACAGAAGACACTCACAACTGCTGCCTGGAAATAAGAGACATTGTGTGAAGGTGTATGGCATGAAAGTGTGATGCTTCTCACCCATGGAGGTGTGCAAGTTAGTGCCTCGACACATGTTACCAAGCAGTGACACGGCAGCTTTCTGCAGGATTTGGTTAGGTGACTTTAACAGAGGGGTTATGTTTGACAGAGCCCCCAACTTCTGGACCAGAATCTGACTAATGGCGCTGGACCCCTGTAACAGAGGAACCTCACTTTTAGCCGCTACACACCGTATTGAGATGCCGCCTACTTAAGTTTGTTGTGTTTTTTTTCTTTAATTACATAGTAATTACATCGTAATACAGGCTACAGAAAAACTACTCCAATGTAAACCTGACACGGTGTTACTGTCTGCACTCGCTGTCTTTTCTTTAATCATCGCAGGGAACCTTATTTGGTGACCGAGGTCGGAATGGATGACTAACACTTTGCTATGCGACAGAAGAACGAGTCAAGCGATTTCTTGAATCGAGTAGTTGAATAATTACTATATTGATCCCCATCACTCACTAATTCTTTGCTGGCAGTCAGGTTCTGCAGTGCACCACAGCACGCCTCCAAGGTGGCATCTTTCTGGGACAAGCTCAGCAGGGACAAGTAGGTTTGCATGGCTTTGGGATGGCACAACCACTTGGCTCCTTTTGGTTCATCATTTTCGAGCATTCCTTGGAAAGCATCAAATGAAAACTGAAGAGAAAAGAATAGGAAGAGATCACCGGGAAGGTCATAAGGCTAACAGACATGTCAGATTTGGTGGCTATTTACCTGCTTTTGAACCTTATTGCTCTTGGGGCTGAAGCACCCAACTGTAGGGCTTTTCTTGCCACATTGGCTCTCTGTTAAAGGGGTAATGTTGGCAAAGCATTTTGGGGACTCTGTCTCCAGTTGGTAGGTCAAATTATGGAGGATACATGCACAGTTCTCCATGGACTACGTGAGAAAAATAAAGCAAGTGTAACAAACCTGCAGGTTTTGTATTGTATGTACTTAGTCAGGCACTTGACAAAAGGCTGAATTAGCTGTGTACTAATGACCAACGCTAGATCGACTGGAAAAGCCTGTGAAACACAATTAAAAGAAGATTAAAGTTCTGTGCTGCATGTGTGTGCAAATGAGCCATGAGAGTCACATGAGACATAGGAGTAAATTGGAGCAGGTCACAGTACCAAAAATTCCAGTCAGACAGCTAAGTAGTGTGTAACACGATCCTCCTTGGAAGAGCAGTGACACTATTAGGTGGACCCTTGATTTTAGTGTTCAGGTGTCTAAATAAGTGCTGCATTGACGGAACTTAAAATATGCACCTAAAGATGACAGAATTTAGCAATGTTGGATTCATGGGTTTGGGAGCTGAACCTCTGCTATGAATAAAAATCTATTTGTGTTACCTTGTCATCTGGATTGTTCTCTGTCACACAGGTCTGCAGGTAGGACATCAGGGAGTCGATAAGTCCACGACAGTCTCTCATGGCTGTCCTCTCTCTTAGCTGGGCACAGCTCAGGTTCCTGCACAAGTTTGGATGTTTGGTTATTTTTATTTACTTTTTGAAACACTATAGGTTATTCATTTACAACACATGGGGTGTAAGTGGTTCCTGATCACAGATACCTGGGGGTGCAGCCAGATAAGTTGGGAGTGGAAAAGCCAGATGGAGGCTGTGTACAGTAGGAGGAAAAGTAGGCTTTATTTTTTCAGGAGGCTACGTCATTCAATATCTGCCCACCCCTACTGTGCAATGTCTACCACAGTGGTGGCAATGCTGTTTTTTGCTGTAGTTTGCTGGGGAATGGGTGCCAGATACAACAACGGGGTAACAAAAGTCATTAAAATAAGCTCTGTAATAAGCTCTAATTGATCAACAGGGAAGAGAGAGAAGGATGTTCCCCAAACTCAGACCTACCATGGCCAACTCCTCTCATCTACTGGACTGGAGGTGATCAACAGAATCACCTTCAGCCACAGATAGATTGTACCTCAGTGCAAGTCTGAGAGCTTTAGGAAGAGTTTAAATTCCCGGTGCGATCAGACAGTTTAATAAAATAATTACTTAGCCCACATCTACACGTTATATTGTATGTGTGTGATGTGCCTGAAGTGCTCTTACCGCAGACACCCTGTGGTGTTGTAGAAAACCTCAGGGTGTATGTTATTACTGGCGCTATCATCTGACCAGCAGGTGAACGGCACCACCACATTCTCTGTCAACGCAGGCAGTGCTGTGGCTATAAGTTCTCCCTTTAGCTCGTCAGCGGAGGAAAGGTTCCAGAGCAGGCCTGTCAAAAACAACAGATACAAGGAAACCCACCAGGTTCAACTTTTATTCAATAACTTTTTTTTAAACTAATCAGATATTCTACCTGTGATTTGTTTCTGTGTCTCAGAGCAATCTGTCTCCTTTAGTAACTGCAGGGCTTTTGCTATGCCGCCACACTGTTGAACCTGCAGTTTATTGCTCTGGTTCTTGAAAACTAGGTTCCTTAAGGCCCCAGCGACAGCCTGACTCACAGCAGGGTTGGGGCTACGCAGCAGAGTCACCAGACTGGGTATGCCTCCAAGTTGAAGAACCTGGTGTAGAAGCACGTCAGTTGAGGTGTGGTAATGGACTATATATTCAGTGATATATTTTCGGTGCATCCACAAATGTTAAATTGAAGCCAATTTAATCTCTGCTTGTGGTGTATGCCAAGGGACTTGAACATATATATACTGTTTATATATATATATGTGTGTGTGTGTGTAATATATATATAATATATAATATAATATATATATAAATATAATATATATAAACTCTTCTGTGTGGAGTTTGCATTTTCCCTCTTACGTGCATGGGTTTTTCTGGGTACTCCGGTTTCCTCCCACATTCCAAAAACAGTTAGGTTAATTGGAGACTCTAAATTGTCCATAGGTATGAACGTGTGGGTGTGAATCAGTTTATCTATTTGTGTCCTGCGATTGACTGGCGACCATCTAAATGGTAACAGTCGTCATTGTTTTGAATATATACAATTATTATTGTGAAAGTCAAGATTTACTCTCCTCAAGATGTGACTTGTTTCTCACAAATTTATGACTTCCAACATTTTCTTCTTTATTCTCATTCGTATGATCGAATAACATTTTAGTCTGACCTCTTGTTTAGCACGATCTTCTTTAAAAGTGCTTTGCTGGATGATGGTGGCACCACACAGCTGGAACTTCTCCTCAGGCTGAGACAGAAACTCTACAGCTTCCTTAATGGTCAGATCCGATATGCTTGGAGCACTGTTGGCACGATAGATGCACATTAAGGTGAAAATCACTGAAAATAACTTTGACAAAATTTGAAAAACTGTGAATGACAAAAACTCACGCTGATTTCTGCTTGACCTTGAACATTTTGATTGCCTGAGACTGGCTCGTGGGCTGTCCCGTAACCCGTTGTTGGCCGCTGGCCGTTTGGTAGCCATTGTTAACAGAATAAGTGCTTTGTCTCTTCACCTGACTCTGGACAGTCTGCCCTTTGGCTCTCTAAATAAAACATTTTTGCATTTTGTACTGCAATCCATTACAAGATGTCAGTTTAACACATGATAAAATGATCACCATGATGCCTCCAGGAGCCAATGCAGGATCACTGCGACTGGGCTTAAGCACAGTGGGACCTTGAGGCCAATTGACAGCATTGATTTGTTGCTCCCATCCACCTGAGGAGCTGTAATATCCTCTTCCCAAGGTTTTGGAAGACAAAGATTGGGTCTTTTGGGCATGCAACTATAAAACAGAAAAAAAAAATTTAATTTGGAGTCAAAAACACATTAGCAGGGCCTGAACATTTGTTAAGCTGCAGGACTACGACTTGAAGCCTTTCTCCTAACATGTCTCGTGTACACCTAAGAAGGGGACTGTGTACAAAGGATCCCTGCCTTTGGTTTCTTTTCTGCTTCAGTTTATGTTGAGAGCAGCCGAACGCACCAAACAATCACAGACCCCAGGAGGTAACGTAATATATCTGCAACTGGAGACTGCAGTTTCTCACAGAGTTGCTTTATGTGCACAGTGGAGGTGCCACACCAGCTCAACCTGTATGTTGACAGTCTGTCTGCAACTAAAAAGCAAGAGCTATTCACCAGTTATTACAAGATCATTTATTTGACCATTTGTCGGTTTATTTGTTCTGTTACTATATCACCAGTCCTTTTAGTAAAAAGTCACATCATTAATGACTGAAAAAACGGACATTAATTTATGGAAAACATCAATAACATAATCACAGAAATGACAGTCTTTCTGTACAATGTTTTCTCCTCCCTGCTTCAAACCGAACTGGTTGCTCAGCTTCCAGATGTGTCAACAGTGTTTCCTAACTCTTCAAGTATGATGAGTGGGAGGATCTGACAACAAACAGTCTGATAAACACTGACGACGGGTTTGCAGCATGCTCAGCCGAGGTGATTGAAATGTGTTTTCTGCAACAGCAAAAAAATGCCTATTTGTGGAGACAAAAATTAAAATTAATGTTTTTTGTAATGTATTGTATCATGGTTGTTTATAATATGGTTGCAATATCTCTGTGAGGTTCTTCTGCACCCTTTATTATACCCTCACACCCCACCCCCAAACCGTCCCTTTGCAGGTCAGGTCCAGCATCGAAATGTGGTTCACCAAAATTCATAATACACCCAGTCAAATGTCAAGGGAGACTCATTTGGATTATGAAGTCTCCCTTGGCAAAGCAATTTTGCTCAGCACTTAAAGGCAGCTTGACTCCTATTCAACTGTTATGAGGCTGGACAAGACAAAAAAAAAAGTATGTATTTTATTTGGTTGCGAATCCTGGTTTATGCAGTTGTGTTTGCTCTGACATCAAGAGAAGCTCAGCTTCCCCTAAAAGGTCCAAAAGAAGTGGTAAAATATGTACTGCTGTGTGTACATTTCATTGACTAAATTTGAATATGTGCTTGAATACCGTCTTCTTATTTTCAAAGTCAGCTTTTATGACAGGTAACTGACACTTCCGTCTCATTCATCCCCACAGCGCAGTTTTTACACAATCGGCCACTGAGCGTCTACTGACTTTGGTGGGGAAGCGTAGAGTGGGCTTTTCCACAGCGCGAAAAAAGACGGCCATTGGTTTAATGCTGAGGTTTGTCCCGCCCGTCCGGCACTCTGCGTCTCTGGGTTCTATGGGGCAGTGGGCTGGCCCAGGCGCTCAGCTTCTGCATGATGATCTGTCTGAAGTGGAACCCCTTTTTGATTGACAATCTTTTGACAAGTAGAAAACTCCGCCAGAGCATTTTCTATTTGTTCTGAACTTATCCGGAGACGTTACCAATCCCCAGCAACTTTTTGGTCTTTGTAAAAACACTACTAAGAATGGAGGGTAGAATTTTCATATAAATGAATTTTACATAGTTGTGATGTAGGCCGGAAAAAAAAGGAGCTTCCCTTCTTGGGTTTATGAGTATGCAGGATCCACTATATTCCCTTATATGAACTGTGTTGTATTTTTGAGAAAATAACAGAAATTTCAATCACTTTTCAGCCTGAAAAACTGTGACCTTGTGGGGATGCAAAGACTGAATGGCAAATATGCAGGGATCTGCTGTAAACACATCATCAATTGTATAATAAGAAATACAGCAAATGGTGTGATTAGCATATGCAATGCATTGAAATAGGGTGAGAATCCGGGGGTAGGATTAAATAAGCTTTGCTCTTCCTACTCTATTTGGACAAGTGGAACTGGAATAGTATCATAGTATATAATATGGTATAGAAGTGAAGTGATGTATTCCGATGTAATTTATATCCATGATCAAATCAAATTACACCATTACCATATAATTATAATAATATACTGTGATCTCCTTTTTTATGGGCAATCGTATTGTTTCTGCACACTTGAACTTGTAGTCAAACAGTAAACAATTATTCGCAAAGGAGAGACGGACGTCAAACTACATGCATTCATCCACTAAGGAGAAAATTAACAGTCAATTCATCAACACTTTTTTAATATTTGTTTGATTTATCCACATCAAAGGTCTTTAATTGACTGTAAAATGGACAGGATTCTCACTAAACAATACAAGTATCATGAAGTAATAATTTCAAATAACTGGGAAATTTAGATGAGGTAGGAAATATTACCACAAAGTAAGTCATGACAGATATTGCAGGGTGTGATGAGAAAAACATAACCACACTCCCTTAAATTGCCTCAACTCACTGTCAGTAAGTCAAATGATGTACCATATACCTCTGAGTTAGTTGCTTTTCTGGTTAGATCCCAAGTTGACCTCACATTGACTTATGAACACAGCATTAATCAATCAGTATGATAACTGAAATGACACAGGTTGTTGCAGAGGATTGCTGCCGCTACAGACCATCATAGGTTGGCCTTTTATCTTCATAAGAAACCCATACTCATATTGGGAGGATTGCATTCAGTTGCACAAACATTGAATAGGGAACTATTGTAACAAAATGGGAGGTGGCTCTTCCAAGTTCTGCCTATTAATTTATTCATTCATTTTCAATGCCGCTTATCCTCATTAGGGTTGCGGGTATGGTGGAGCCTATCCCAGCAGACTAATGCACTGCAAATACATGTGCAACTAGTATTTACTAAACTACAACTAAATACAGCCCGAGAGGTCTGAGCTAAGTCAGTGTTCTTGTAGGGCATAAGCATAAGCATAAAGCCAACACTGACTTCACAGTGATCTTGTCACATTGAGAAAGGAACAGAGGGGTCCTTTGACAGAACACTAAGAGTGCTAACATAAAATCCCAGCACAACATGTAGCAGGTAAGTAAACACACATTGGGCAACTACATTACTGCTATAGGGAATAATTAACTCTAAACATAATAACTACAGCAACGTTTTACAAACCAAATACCACAATGCATACTGGGAGTCAACATCATTCCAGATTATGGTTGTGACAAAATATTTATATATCCAACTATCCATCCATCCATTTTCTATACCGCTTATCCTCATTAGGGTCACAGGTATGCAGGAGCCTATATATGCAACTATTGCAATATTAAACTCAACTATGAATTACTGATGCAATTAACCACGTATCTTTTTTTAATCATTATTACTAAAATGTAGCTGCTATAAACGTCTATCATCGTTCCTTCTGAGTGAATCGAGTCATCATTTTACATGTAATCTAGGAAGAACTCTTCAGCAGAAAAGCCAAAAATTGGGCGGAAACCACTGAAGATGAAATGATGAAATCAACGAAAAAATAAACAAAAGGCCCTACTCCCAACACTTGATGCGGCCCCACTCACCCAGACTTTACCTTCAGCAGCCCCCCGTAAATTGAGTTTGAGACTCCTGATTTAAAGGCATCTTATGGGTTAAGACATATACTATATTAGGACGGAATCGTGGAATTGGCCAATAAAAACGGAATCAATGTAATGAATTTAAATTGACATAACGTGAATGGCAAGCGGTCATCGTGAGGAGAAGGAACGTGTGGGGAATTATTTCTCTAGCGGATGGCTCAACCATGGTGGAATCTCTTTGCAAACACTAAACCACCCTCTTCCGAACAAAACAATTTGAACTGGCGAATGGAAGCTAGCAGAGTTAGCTTAGATTAGCATGCTAGTGCAGCTGCGTGTGTGCGCGACTCAGGCTGCATGAGTACATTTTCATCACGTTGTTTTACCACTTTACTGTAAGGAGCGTTTCACAATACCCGATGACGACGTGCGGGTTCTCAAAAATCACGTCTATTCTAGCTCCCAGCTCATCTTAGACAGTCAAAAGACATTTGTCAATTCACATTCTCAACACAGAGAGCACACTTCCGGCCTTCAAAATAAGAACGCTGTTTGCCCAACGTTGCTGTATAAATGAAATAAGCATGTGATAAAAAATATCTTACACAATCAGTTGGAATTGCATTGGTGACTAAAGCTTCATTCACCACAAACACGGGCATTGCAGTCTGTTGAACAGTTTGTATCATTTTGACATCGCATTAGAAAAATTACCGAGGCAAAATTGTCAATTAATAAATGTAAGCATTTTTGCATTTATTAACAGGCATTTTATTCTCTAACCCAAAAAACACACACTCTGGTGCAGAATTAAAAAAAAAATTAAACGGAAAAAACAAAATTGGGGAAAAAAATAAAACTGTTTTCCCACATTATGTTTTTTTCTATGTTTAATATGAAATATATTTTGTTATATATTTTATTTAAATGCTCTGGACATTACAATTACAATGTTAATCACTCTTGAGAAATTAAAGGTTATTGCTTTTGATAAGGGGTACTTGCAATATTATGCCATATATTATCTTTACATAAAATAATGTTGACAGTAATTATTGTAACATAATATTGTTTATCAGTAATAATACGTAAATGTTAGCATCCAGCAAAATTTTTTATCGTGACAAGCATAGCCAACTTGCTTATCATCATGTGACATTAAGAGAGCTTCTTCTTGACTTCCTGGAATCACCCTGTGGTTGCCTGGCCAATGAATAGCCAGTCACATCACATAACAATGATTATCAGCAGGAACAGTCACCGACTGAAAAATAAATTACAGACATAGCCTTTGAACACCATTATTTTAACTATTGTCTATTGGGTATCATTCAGGATCAATTGGTTTTTTGCATGAATATCAGAGAACCTGAATAAAAGAGGATGAAAACCATTAAAACTTTTATTAATTTCTCATTACGCCGTTCTATAACAGCACACTTTGTGAGACTGAATCAACAGAAACCCTGCAAGGAGATTAGCAGGAGACCATTTGGACTTTTACAAAGAATCTCTGAGTTTTGAACTGAATAGCTGCAGAAAGCATTGAGAGTGTTAAACAACAGAAACAATTACCGCTTTGTTGTAGCCTGGTGACTTGGTAGACTGGCTGCGACCGAATGTGCCATTGACTTTGGTCGGCAAGAACTGGAACGTTGCAAACTCACCCAACAGAGACAAAGGCGGCAAAGTGGGGCCTGTAGAAAGAGTCGACTTATGAGTGTAGAAACAAAGCCAAAAATGTTTTAAGACGTTTGTTTCCTTAATACATAGGTGAGTTGACACAGAGACAAACGTGAAACATGTCTGTAGAAGACGACAAATGCCTCTTATGAGGATCAAAAGATGAATGGAAAATTAGGCCCATACAGGAAATTGATTGTCATAAAGTGGACTCGTGTGCACAGTTTCTAAACACAAGTTTAATATTACGAATTTTAACACGCTAGTGCATGAGTGTGAGACAAATGTGACGGATGATGTCACGTCTGATTGTTAACACCTGCATCAAAATGTCTATGCATGAACGTGTTTCAGCACATTTGTCATGCATGATTCACAAAAGCAAGGTATGAAACGTTGTCTTGCATCAACAGCGAGAACTGGCAGCGTCATTAAAGCATTCTGGTTGCCAAAATGATGGCAAAGATACTGGCTGAGAAGGTTTTAGTCAGATGTTAAGAGGCTTTCAATTATTAACCTCTAAAATGTTTGCATGTCAGCGCTGTTTGTGAATGTTAAATTTCAGTAACTGCTTTACAGACAGTATTTAAAGGTAATCTTCTTGATCAAGATGTTCCCATTTGTGTACCTTGAAACAAAAACTACACAGATAATAAACCAGTAACACAAGATAGAAGACAAACATGACACACAGGGCTGCCCCTGGCCAAAGCAGTTAAATGTATGTTTTGGTATAACATGAGAAAAAAGTTGTTCTTGTGCAAAATAATTCAAATAACAAAATGATCCATGTCCTCTGCCTTTAAAGGTAGCAGCTCTACCATCAAGCTGAAATTTGGCATTTTATTCTCTACTTTTTCTGCATACCGTCAATCGTCGAGGCAAAAAGCACGGTGTCAGATTGGTCGTTTTTTTTTCTTTCCTGCCATGGGCTGACTTGGTGATCTGTGCCTCGTGACAGCAATATGCAGTCTTGCACAAAATGCCCCTCCCCATAGATCGTAGGGCTCCACGCACACCAAGTGAAGCAAGGGGCAGCCACAGGTTAAAATGGTTTTTGCCTCATTGAAAGAGTCTTCTTAAAAGTCATGTTACCGTCATTATTTTGTTGGCGTAATGACAATCAAACCGCTTCTTCTGGATTAACCAGTGATTTAAATGTTGCAGTGAGTATCTCAGCAGTGTGACAACTTGTGTGTTTCTGGACTTCCGTGTGTTAGTAAACAACTGCACCTGTGACACACGGCTAGTACTGCGACAACATAAAATACTCTATTTGGATTCCCTCCTGTTTTGTTGTTTTCATCAAGGCCTACTTGGGTTGGCTGTGCATCTTATTTATCTTTGCCAAAAATTCCAATAAGTTGGGGTGGGCAGCTTGTTACAGGGTTGAGGTGACCTTATCATGTGCACAAGACATTTCACACTCAATAAAAGAAAGTGTCAGCAAAACACTAAATCAAGCATCTGACATAACCAACAGCTACCGTTCTTGTTTGTGATTCTCTGCTGCCTCAACAGGTTGCAAGAACAAAAATAAAAATCTACTTTCAAAGAAATTATTTTGGTGCTTATGCGTGTGCGCTGTCGTAAACCTTTGTGCATACACTTCTACTTTAAAAAAAAAAAAGACTGAAAAGTATTCTTGTGTGTGTGTGTGGTGGAAAGCTGCATTCTTCTATTTCAGGGAGCAAAACAGCCTTGACAGGTAAAGTTGCACACAGACTCTTTGTGTGGATGCAACCGTGAATCACATATAAAAAGAGGTGCAATGGCAGTGCATTATTGGACTACAAGGCTACTGTTTGTACAATTACAACAGCTTTAAAACCACACAAAATGTGGTTCATCTTTCTGTTATGCTGAAAGAGGAGAGGCTGTAGCCAACATGAATGTACCCCATATGGAGGTTTAGAAATACATAAATAAATCAAGTAAGATCAGCCGAATTACAAAGTAACCGGTGAGTAAATACCCGACTCGTTGCTGTGGGAGTTAAGAAGAGCCAAAGAAGCACTGTCCCCTACCAAAAAGACACACTTGCAAGCATGCAGGCTTATTATGTGCTTCAATAAAGTTGTTCCATACTTGTAGGAGTGCCGTTCTTGCCGGGTTTGGACTTGCTTCTCTTGATGGTTTGCACTTGATCCAGCACCCGGTGCGCCCCGGTGTGCAGCCGGCTGTCAGAGGGCACAGCCAGCGAGGTGTCCTCCGCTCTCCCCGCCGTCGTGGCCGAACGCAACGGCTCCGCAGCCATCGTCCTACTGTTTTGATAGTCGGGCTGATTGTCCCAGACGAGCTGCCTTCTTTCACCCCGAGGTCACGCGGTCCGACTGCGGCTGACTTGCAAGGGAAGAAAGAAGCAGAGCAACGGGAGGTTGGCTTCGCTGCTCCACCCGGTGCCGCGCCCACAGTGGAGGTGGGTGGGATCGCCGACTGCTGACATGCGGGTGGCTTTCCACTGGAAACACGCCGACAAACTTGTCTACGGAAATCCTTTCTAAAAGAATGCCTTTTCTTCCCCGCTATAAGTGTAGTACCTTTTCATCTACTGTGGACAAAGGTACAGTGCTTTCAATGTTAAATGAATACCTTTAAAAAATAAACTTTTTACTTGTAAATGTAGATACTTATTTAAAAAAAAAAGAATTTAAGGGGTTGTATTGTACCGGCATTTAGTCTGTGATTGGACACAACATTGTGCTAGCAAGGAAGCTATAAGCCAAGCTAATAGGCGTGCGACGATTCATTTTGACAAAGATTCGATTCATATCACGATTCGTGGTTGCCGATTCGATTCAAAGACAACAATACGATCCGAAACGATTCAGTAATTTTAAAACGGTTGAGTAACTTTTTAGCCAAAATTTCAAGCAGTCTGACGGTGAAATAAATAGCTGGATACTGGACGGTGAAGGTGAAGTTTCCTGAATTGCCTTTGCTTTTTGTAAGAGAATCAGGTATACATTAATTATGGATATAAACAAAAAGGTAAACAACAATTCATGGCAAATGCTTTCACGTTTTATTTGAATAAAGTCCAACCAACCCTTCATGATGATGAATTCCATCTGTTAAAACATGACTTTTATTTGATACCTCATTCACTTGTCTAATCAAAGTATTAAAGAAATAATTCTGCACCACCAGACTTGAATGACATTTCATGTGCAGATATAAATTTAAAGTGAATGAATATCCTACATACTGTAACGTTTGCACAGACGCTATTAAAGCTCCAAGGAGGTGTTTGATCATCACGCTTATCATTGCAAGAAAAAATGGAAAAGTGGCTCCCAAACAACAAGCCTCCCATTTAACCAGAACACAAACATGCACAAACTCAATGCTTGCTACGTACCTTTTATCTTGTCCTGATGCTCCCTTTAATGAGTTTGAAGGACTTAAAGTTGGACTTGACTTTGGATGTGGTCCAACACTCAGTATAAATCCCACACCAAAGTGAATAGGAAGAGGTCATCTAGCTAACATGCATGTATACCAATGAAAATACACCCCATATCCTATGAAAAATTGCATATTTTAGGGCGTCAACACAGACTTTTCTAATAGAGCGCGCACGCTCAGCATCACATGACTTCATTCGTGCACCCCAGTCAACAGGCATGACTATTCAACTTACTACAAATCAAACTGTCACAAGGGTAACGTTTAACAACTTTATCATTAAAATAGCTAAAAAAACACACATCCATATAAAACCTTTTTTTCTTAAATCTAATGCTTTATTTCCTAGTATTGAATAAATCAATTGATTACCTTTCAAACGATGTTAGCTCGATATATGTTGTCTGCAATGGCAATTTGGTGAAGACAGATCGATGGAGTTGGATCATAGGAATATTAATCAATGCATCGAGCTAGTGAATTAATTGTTACACCCCTACTAGCTAACATTTGTGTGCCTGATGTGTGGATCGATACTGAAATATCGATACCATATCGCAAGTTAACAATAGAATGATTGAATGACTATATCATTGTGGAAAAAATGAAAGCTCAGTCTGTGGTGGCCCACAATATAGTTAAGACATTCACTCAGGGGTCGTTTCCAGGTTATGCCCTTGTCTGGTGATTGAGCTTGATAAGGTTTTTATTAAACTTTATTAAACTGCTAAATTGGAATTGTGTACAACAACATATTCAGCGACATTTAAACTTAACAGTGTAGGTATTGATTAAACTACAAAACAAACATCTCTAAAGGTTAAACTGCAAATTTTTAATAATATAACTACTGTATGCACAACATGCAAAAGTAATTAAAAAAAAAATTTTTTTTTACTGTACTTCCAAATGAGGGCTCTGCTTGGCGTTTGTGAGTACTCGCGTTCTTTGCCTGCTTGGCGTTAGCAAGGGAGCAACTTGGACAGGAGGAGGAAGTGGAAAAGAGAGTTGATTTGAGGCAAGGAGCAGAGCTGTTGCTTTTTCCATTGGGTTAATAAATTGACACAAATGCAGTTAAAATAAGAGTTGCAGAGCGAATGCCATGTGGTTTCCTTTTAAATCTAGCTAGCGGCAGCAGGGATAAGTGAACCAGTTAACACAGATGAATGAATGCCTGCAAGTCGTGGTCCAGTAAAACAACTGGGTCAGTACTCAAACATCTCTATTGTGTTTGTGCTTTATTTTCCATGTTATTACTATTAAAGTGCCGGCAAGGGAGGAAATGACAACATTCTAATTGGCTGTTATGAGTTGTTAAAGGCCGCCTACCTTAATGGATGTCTTGTCTGCATCCGTGTGACAAAGAGCTTCACGGTCATCAAATGAGAGACCCCTAAACCACTCACATTTCATCAACCATTTTCATTTTATCTTCTCAACAGAGAATCCTACACAAAAGCAAATTGGATACACTTCAGAGTAGTCAGTGTACAGCTTGTATCGCAGTATAGATTTACCATCCACTGGAAATGAGTCAACACACAGCCATTACCATACCATACTTTGGCCACAATAGCTGGTAACACAAGTGAGTACCAAGATAATGTGTCGTTGCCTCAAGATGAGCATGGTGGTAGTAACATCATGGTCTGGGACCGCATGAGTGCTGCCAGCACTCGGCAACTGTGGTTCATTGAGGGGAACATTAATTCCAACTTGTGCTGTGTCATTACATCCATATGTCAAAGTGTGCAAGTATCTTTAGGATGATTAAATGAAAGGGCCTTGGTTTAATTTCTGTCTTTACAGTTCAGATAAATTTCAGAAATGTGACAAACCTGAAAGGTGCCTCGATACTTTGTGATAGCACAAGAGACCCCTGTAATGGCACTGCTGCCATTCTGTTGGCTGTCAGGCATTGGCTCTGTTGGGGTACAAAGTGCAAAATTCTCCTGCAATGACGAGACCCTTCTTCAGTTGAACAAGATCCTCATCAGACAGGTTTTCTACATGCATGGCCTGCGGTGCAACATGTCATCATTTAGCCTTAAGGTTGTTTTCTCACTTTTTCTCAAAGTTACTTGTCCATACTAAATTCATTCATTCATTTTCTATACCGCTTATCCTCATTAGGGTCGCAGGTATGCTGGAGCCTATCTCAGCTGGCTTTGGGTGGGAGGCGGGGTACACCCTGGACTGGTCGCCAGTCAATCGCAGACTTGTCCATACTTGTAAGTTTTAACATTTTGTATGTGCTTGCTTATCCTTGCCGCTCTCTGCAAAATTCCTGCACATGGATGTGGGGTAAATTTGCTTGGTTTTCATTTTGAAACTTGTTTTTTTGGCATTCTAGCTGACCAAAATCCAGATATGTGTGTTTGAATGAAAAAGTTGTATGCATTGTACTAAAACTAAGTATGTGACATGCATGCACATACAGAATCAGAATCATCTTTATTGGCTAAGTATGTTGAAAATACACAAGGAATATGTCGCCGGTAGTAGGAGTCACGCTTGTATTTTACAAAAAAGAAAACACTATGCACTACAACAAATTATACCCATCCATCCATTTTCTTTCGCTTATCTGAGGACGGGTCACGGGGCCAGCAGCCTAAGCAGGGAAGCCCAGACGTCCCTCTCCCCGGCCACTTTGTCCAGCTCTTCCCGGCGGATGCCAAGGCGTTCCCAGGCCAGCTGAGAGACATAGTCTCTCCAGCGTGTCCTGGGTGTTCCCCGAGGCCTCCTACCAGTTGGACATGCCCTGAACACCTCCCCAGGAAGGGATCTGGGAGGCCTAACCAGATGCCCAAACCACCTCATCTGGGTCCTCTCAATGCGGCGGAGCAGCGGTTCTACTCCGAGTCTCTCCCGGGTGACAGTGCTTCTCACCCTATCTCTAAGGGAGAGCCCAGCCATCCTGCGGAGAAAACGAATTTCCCCCGCTTGTACCCACGATCTTGTCCTTTTGGTCACTACCCAAAGCTCATGACCATAGGTGAGGGTAGGAACATAGGCCAACTGGTAAATTGAGAGCTTTGCCTTTCGGCTCCGCTCTTTCTTCACCACGACAGACCAGTCCAGAGTCTGCATCACTGCAGACGCCTCACCAATCCGCCTGTCCATCTCGCGTTCCATCCTTCCATCACTCGTAAACAAGACCCCGAGGTACTTAAACTCCTCTACTTGAGGCAGGACCACATCCCCGACCCCGAGATGGCACACCACCCTTTCCCGGGCGAGAACCATGGACTCGGACTTGGAGGTGCTGATTCTCATTCCAGCGGCTTCACACTCAGCTGCAAACCGATCCAGTGAGAGTTGAAGGTCACTGCTCGATGGGGAGGAACACGGCCGAATGACTTCTCCAAGTCCACAAAACACATGTAGACTGGTTGGGAAAACTCCCATGCACCCTCAAGGACCCTGCCGAGAGATCAGAGTTGGTCCACAGTTTCACAACCAGGATGAAAACCACACTGCTTCTCCTGAATCCGAGATTAGACTATCCGGCGGATCCTCCTTTCCAGAACCCCTGAAAAGATCTTACCGGGAAGACTGAGGAGTGTGTGCCCACAATAGTTAGAACACACCCTCCGGTCCCCTTTCTTGAAAAGCGGGACCACCACCCCGGTCTGCCAGTTCAGGGGCACCGACCCCGACGTCCACGCAATGCTGCAGAGTCGTGTCAACCAAGACACACCCACAGCATCCAGGGCCTTAAGGAACTCCGGGCGGATCTCATCCACCCCCGAGGCCTTGCCACCAAGGAGGTTTTTGACCACCCCGGTGACCTCAGCCACAGAGATAGACGAACCTGACTCAGAGTCCCCAGGCACTGCTTACATGTTGGAAGGCGTGGGATTGAGGAGGTCTTCAAAGTATTCCCTCCACCGGTCCACAACATCTCGAGTCGAGTTCAGCAGCACTGTCCCCACCATACAGGGTGTTGACTGTGCACTGCTTCCCCCGCCGGAGACGGCGGATGGTGGTCCAGAATCTCTTTGAAGCCATCCGGAAGTCGTTTTCCATGGCCTCTCCAAACTCCTCCTATGTCCGGGTTTTTGTCTCAGCGACCGTCAGAGGTGCAGATCGCTTGGCCTTCCGGAACCTCCAGAGTCCCATGGGCCAAGACGGCCTGATAGGACTCTTTCTTCATCTTGACGATATCCCTCACCACTGGTGTCCACCAACGGGTTCTGGGATTACCGCCACGACAGGCACCGACCACCTTACGGCCACAGGTCCGATCGGCCGCATCGACAATGGAGGCACGAAACATTGCCCACTCGGATTAAATGTCCGCTGCCTCCCTCGGAACATGGTCAAAGCTCTCCCGTAGCTGGAAGTTGAAACTCCTTCCGACTCTGCCAGGCGTTCCCAGGAGACCCTCACAATGCGTTTGGGTCTGCCAGGTCTGATCGGCATCTTCCCCTACCATCGGAACCAACTCACCACCAGGTGGTGATCGGTTGACAGCTCCGCCCCTCTCCTCACCCGAGTGTCCAAAACATGTGGTCGCAAGTCCGACGACACAACCACAAAGTCAATCATCAAACTGTGTGCCAAGGGTGTCCTCGTGCCAAGTGCACATGTGGACACCCTTATGCTTGAACATGGTGTTCGTTGTAGACAATCCGTGACGAGCACAGAAGTCCAATAACAAGACACTGCTCGGGTTAAGATCAGAGGGGCCGTTCCTCCCAATCACACCTCACCAGGTCTCACTGTCGTTGCCAACATTAGCGTTGAAGTCACCCAGCAGAACATGGAAATCCCCCCTGAGGGAGCTCTCTAGTTCTTCCTCTAAGGACTCCAAAAAGGGCGGGTATTCTAAACTGCTGTTTGGCGTGTAAGCGCAAACAACAGTCACGACCTGTCCCCCCACCCGAAGGCGTAGGGAAACTCCCCTCTTGTTTACTGGGTTAAACTCCAACGTGCAGGCTTGGAGCCGGGGGGCAACAAGAATTGCCACCCCTGCTCGTCGCCTATCATTGCCGGCAACACCAGAGTGGAATAAAATCCAGCCCCTCTGGAGAGGATTGGTTCCAGAGGACTTGCTGTGCCTTGAGGTGAGTCCGACTATATCTAGGGGAATTTCTCCACCTTACGCACCAGCTCCTTCTGGCTCCTTTCCCGCCAGAGAGGTGACATTCCACGTACCGACAACTGGCTCCTGTAGCCAAGGATCTGACCGCCAAGGCCTCTGCCCCCGGCCGCCACCCAGCTCTCTTTTCACCCGACGCTTTTGGCCTCTCCCACGAGTGGTGAGCTCATGGGAGGGGGGACCCACGTTACCTTTTTGGGCTGTGCCCGACCGGGCCCCATGGGTGCAGGCCCGGCCACCAGACGCTCGCCATCGTGCTCCGCCTTGGGGCCTGGCTCCAGAGGGGGGCCCCGGTGACCCGCGTCTGGGCGAGGGAAAACGAAGTCTATTGTTATTGTGCATCATTGGGGTCTATTGAGCCACTCTTTGTCTTGACCCTAATTATTCTAAAAGAATAAAAACTATAAAAAAGCGAAATAAAACATTTACTTTCACGTGCTTCATTAAGTCCTCGGCTGTAGCAGGCCCCATGAACTGGGATCCTAAATATTTTGACTGCACCTGTCTGCTTTCACAAAAACGTACGTGCAAGTCCAGTTGCTTCATTTTGGAGGTGCGATTAAGACTTTCGTCGAACATCAGCACAAACGTCCGGTCACTTTTGAAATAAGGTCTCTCTTGATAAAGTCCGCTATTCCAAAACGCGCAATGTAAGACGTTTTGTCTTTCCCGCACCTAAACGACTTAGCAATGTCAGAGTCTGGAAACATTGTCTGAAACAGTTCACCAATTTCCTCATTCGCACTATAAGATTGGTGTCTAGTTACGACGCGGAGGACCCTGAGCACCTCTGCTCTTTTGCCTTGGCTCTGATCCAAAAGCGACACGGAGGTCGCTAGTGGCGGTTGTGGAGCTGCAGTGTGGGCCTTGCCTCGGCAGCGTAGAGCCAACAGATGCTTGGCAGAATTGGCTGATGGCTGTTGTTTGCTTAAGGCCCTTCAACACAGTCAGATGTTTCTCACTTTTTGCATGAGAGAATAGGGCTCGTACACCTAACATTTCCAGTTTAATTGCTTTCTTGCATAATAAACAGTATGCTTCAAATGCATTGTCAGCGACTGGCCTTAACCAATCCTTATATTCAGTTTTTTCAAGCCAAATATCACGAAACCTGGACTACCCCATAGTTAAAACGTAAACTTGGTTTTACGTCTGAGGTAACGTACACTCCCGAGAGTGACTCACACCGATAACAGAAAGCTGATTGGCTGTTGCATGTTGGTCTCATTTGTAGTCGTAGTACAGCAAATTATACTTAGACTAGAGAAACAAAAAACTACAACACCATGGAATCAACCAAGCAACAACAAAGGCAGAAATAGAAATAAAATGAGCTTTACACGGACATCGGAAAAATAAGACCTGTGAAAAAGTATTTAAGACCTAGAACAGCGAATTTAAGACTTTTTAAGGCCTAAAAAATCGTTTTTTAAATTTTAGACTTTTTTAGACTCCGCGGAAACCCAGGTTATTCTTCTTCTATTTTTCATATGACTGCATTTCACTGGTGTAGGCAATATAGGCAAATGGTAAGGGCACTGGAGCCTCGAGGTGGCGCCATAAAATTGGGGGACAAAAAATCCCCTTATATATTTATATAATGTATAAAAATCTAGTTATAACTATTCTTAAAATGGAAAAGCTGTGTTCAAACTGTGCTGTTATTTAAATTGTTTGATTTTGATTGATAACTATTTATTTATGCGCTTCTGATTTTTATTTTGCCGTAAGAGTATTTAAATTATGGTTCAGATTATTATTATATTATTTATTTTGTATTATTTATTTAGACTTAGTTAAATTTAAATTGGGCCATTATTCATTCAGTTATTTGCAGGATTTTTATTTTGTATTATTTGTTAGGGTATTTCTATTGTATTTGATTATTTTTTTTCTATCTATTTGGAATTTGGTAACCACGTAAATTGGTCCACAGTTTTTATTATTTATTAACAAGATTTTTATTTTGTAGTAACATTATTCATATCATGTTTGGAATTTTTTAATCGTGTAAATTGAGTGGCACGGCATCTTATAAATTAAAGGCAATGGTAAAAACATCCAATTTCTTTTGCATGCTATGTAAATGGCTAATGGAGGGGAAAAGCTTGTCATGGTTTCCACATTGGGTAAGGCTGGCTCCAGGTATCGGTCGGTATAATGCGTCAGGTACACGGTTGAATAGATTACCCACCAGACACCAGACTTTATTATGACAGCTCATTATGACTCACTGCTTTGTGA
>QODF01000160.1:36687-84798 GCA_024372805.1 Oostethus manadensis
ATATATATATATACACATATATATATATACACATATATATATATACACATATATATATATACACATATATATATATAATGTTTGATAGCAAATGCTAGCCGGACATAATATGAACTGTGTGTATATTTAATGCCATGCAGCTATTTTGACAGACATAATACTTAGGTTATGTACACAACTATTAAGGAATTATGTGTAATTATCCTTATTACCATATTAGGGTAAATTAAATTGTGAATTACTGGATGATAACTACTTGTTGTACTACTATTACCTGTAAACTTTATAAAATTTTGAATGTGAAATACTACTGTAGATAGGTATTTTATTATCTCCTTGAGAAACGTAATCATGAGTATTTATTATAGCAGTTTAAAAGTTTACCGGTTAGCTCTCATATACTGTATATACATACACACACACTTTATGTTGTATGTTTTATAGTAAGACATAGATTATGTCAACTTGTAATTTGCATGCCCAAAAAGTGTGCACGCCCTGATATACTGTACATGTGTAACGTAAAGACATATAGTAAATATGTTACACTTTAACAGTATATGTTTATGAAAAGTCCTTCTCCGTGAATCACCACCTTATCGTGGTGGGGGGGTTTGAGTGCCCGAGTGATCCTTGGAGCCATGCTGTCGCCGTTTGTTCACGACTTTCGCAACTCAGTTTGGCATCAAAAGAGCCATCTCACCTCTTCCAGTAGAAAAAAATGTTTGGGAGCCGCAAAACATTACAGAACTTATAAAAATTGCAATCTTTTGTAATGTTTTCTCGCCAAATCTGGAGATTTTCCTCACATGTAAAGTATAAACATGTACAGCACTTAATACCTAATCAAAGCTCCTTTTGCTAGAATTACTGCAGCACTACAACATAGCCTGGTGTCGATCAGCCTGTGACACTCCTCTGGTGTTGACAGCCCAGGTTGCTCTGAGAGCTCTTCAGCTCTTCTGCATTGTTGGGTCTGGTATATCGCATTTTCCTCTTGACAATACCCCATAGATTTTGTATCTTGAGGTGAGTTTAGGTGAGTTTGATGAACAAAATAAAAACAGGGATATCATGGTCCTTAAACGAGGTACTGGTAGCTTTGGGACTGTGTGCAGGTGCCAAGTCCTGTTGGAAGATGAAATCTGTATTTCCATAATGTAGGTCAGCAGCATGAAGTACTCTAAAACCTCCTGGTAGAAGGCTACACTGACAATGGACCTCAGAAAACACAGTGAACCACCAGCAGATTACATGGCACACCAAAGTGTAACTGACTGTGGAAACTTCACTCTGGACCTCAAGCAACAAAAAATACAAGGAATACGACAGCTGAAACCCGTGTCTTGAATACATCTGTGCGTGGTGGCTTTTAAAGTACTGACTCCAGCTGCAATCCGCTTTTTGGGTGCGGTTATGCCTTTACCTAGTACACTTTTACCATAACTTTTCCCTTCCTGTCACTTTCTGTTAATACACTTGGACACAGATTTCTGTGAACAACCATCTTCTTTAGCAATGACCTTTTGTATTTTGCCTTCCTTGTGCAAGGTGTCAATTATCATCTTTTGCGAAGTCAGCATCTTCCCCATGATTGTGTAACCTAGAGGACTAGACAGAGACCATTTTGCAGGTGTTTTGAGTGAATTAGCTTATTAGAATGGGACACTAGGTGTCTTCAATATTGACCCTATTCACAATATTCTAATTTTCTGACATACTGAATTAGTGGTTATCAATAGCTGTCAGTTATAATCAAATTAAAACACTTGGAATATATCAGTCTGTATGCCATGCGTCTATATGAGCTTCTTTATTTGAATAGAATTACTGAAATACATGTACTTTTTCATGATACCTAATTTACTGGGCAGCACCTCTAGTAGGAGGCAAAGCAGTTGAGTTGACGTTTAAATGTGTATAAATGTGATGCAATAGTGCCACCTAGCAGATGCAATGCTTTGTGCATCTTTGTCCAATCAAATTTTGGTGAGGTGGGTGGAGGGATTCCTATTATTTACACTAAAGTGTTAAAAGTATGGAATCAGAGGCATGCCAAAATAAAAGGAAATGCACGTGAAAATATAAAGAGAATCAATAATTAAGAACATATACAAATGCAGTCATTTTGTTTATACATTTTGACTTGTTTTTTGATGGCTCAAGCTGGCGACAAAAAGCAAATGCAAAACTGTGGGCGTGTCCATACCTGACCAAACAATTTCTGCTTGCAGTGGCTATGTAGTAGCTATCTTTAAATGTAGCTCTGGGTTGGATGACCTAAAAAATGTCACGGCCAGGAGGCAACATCACTATCACGCCACATACTTTGCGCGAACGCCTTACACGATGGAGTCATCCGGGAGACTGAGTAGAACCGCTGCTCCTCCGCATTGAGAGGAGTCAGATGAGATGGCTCGGGCATCTGGTTAGGATGCCTCCCAAACGCCTTCCTGGGGAGGTGTTCAGGGCACGTCCAACCGGTAGGAGGCCTCAGGGAAGACCCAGGACACGGAGAGACTATGTCTCTCAGCTGGCCTGGGAATGCCTCGGCATCTGCTGGGAAGAGCCGGACGAAGTGGCCGGGGAGAAGGACCTCTGGGCTTCCCTTCTTAGGTTGCTGCCCCAGCGACCCGACCTCGGATAAGCCGAAGAAAATGGATGGATGGACAAACTGGAAAAACAATGACTACGTTTGTATATATATATATTTTATCATATTCTTTTTTAATCATTGATTTTTTTCCCCCCACATGTATTTCCTTTACATGTTCGCACTCCTGTGATTCCACATTAAAACAACTACCTTTCCCAGCTTGACTTGCAATTACTTACGTCATTTTTACAATTTTTCACAGGTTGTTAAGTCACACAGATTAAAAAGTTGCTTTTCTTTTCAAGAATCAGACAAAATACCTGATGAGTTCTGCAAACACCATGAGTGATTTTATTGGCATAGCCATAGCTTTAAAGGCACATTTAAATTGAGCGGATGTGAGTACACAGACAAGTGAAAATGACAATGGCCAACCACACAGTGAATGTGCTTGTTACCCAATGTTAACCAACATGTTGGCTCAAACTTTCATGATGAAAAAGCAAAAACAAATTCTGCGCCAGTCACATGATTGATTATCCTGCTAGAAGAAGGTATGATAGTCAAATAACATTGTCTGCTAAATAATGGTTAAGTGTACCGAGACATGTCAAGACATTCCGCAAAGCAAAACAAAAAGCAAGTGTCAGTTCATAGGACTTCACCCCGGTTCCCTGAGGGGGGATGTAGCATGGTCTGTACCATGTCTGGCAAACATAAAAAAACCAAAACATTTAGAGTATTACTCTAGCTGTGCTAGTAAAAAGTTCATTCGGTTTTACAAATAAGCCGTATATTTAACTAATTTTGGCTTATAAACAGTACCATTAAAATGTAGTGTATACTTCCTATATGTCAGTGCTCCTCAAATCAGGGCATCCTGAAAGCACATTTGAATCCCAACTCACACGGAGGTAGAAATACTGCAGCAAAGGCAAATGGTGGTGTCCATAAACAGTCAAGGGAATTATTTGTTTCAGAATACTGAGGTCTTTGTGTATATTCATTTTCTTTTGCAAAGACTGAACAGGTATTTAACACTTCTTGAGATTTTATAATTTCAAACTTGCCATCAACTAATAATTTCCATCTCTACATGGAGTGCATTGCTGTGAAGGACCACTTGGACGTGACCTCATTAGACTCTGACTTCAGAAGTCAAAGTCACCATGGTAGTGACAATAACACTGATAAAATGCTTTGTAGTCAAGCTGTTCTCAAACTTATCGGTCACACCGACAAAAATGTAAATTACATATGCATTTACTTCCCTGGAAAAGATGGTATCCAATTCTAAAGCATAACCCACCTCACACTTATGTATATTATGGTTTAAACATGATTTAGGTTATTGAAGCACTTTCTCTCTCATACATTTGCGGCAGGTTATTTATCTGTGAATTCAAAATAAACTGTAATCCCCTGGTGAATCTGAAGAACATGGACAATAAAACAGTAATTGATTATTTACAGCCTCGATAAAAAAATAGCTTGACTTTAGTGTTTACAATTGTGGTACATGGTGAGTGTAGATTGTAGTGATGGTGATGCATACACTATTAGTGTGTCATATGTGGGAATCAGTATGACTAAACTGGAAAGGGTGGACAGTCTTTGCGTGTACATTGTTCTAGTCATTAACTAGTCGATAAACGTGGTACTGTGCTCCGTGCTCACTGGTGGACACTTCAAACACAAAAGCGATGCACAACAAAGTCTCCTGAGTTTCTCTGTTGGACACAACCTAGAGTAAGAAGGAACATTGCAGGTCAGGGCATGGGAAACTGACAGTGGATGTTTGGCTTTTTCTTTAGCTATTTGTGACATTCACTCCAAAAGAAAATCTACATTAACTTTACCAACCTGTAGTATGGTGAAGTTCTCCAGCACGCTGTTCATCATATATTTCTCTGGTAGATGTTTGAGCTTGTGGATGAAGTTGATCATATATTCACACATAGGAGAACGATGGATGCGGAACACATACTTTCCCCCCTCCAAATGTGCGTACTCTGTCTGAATGGTGTGTAGCGGGGTAAGCTTTGAAAACATGTTCAAATATTCACTTGCGTTTAAACTTTCAGGTAAATTGCTTACCTCAACCTTCTCTACCACCTGCTTGCCAAAGGAGCAGACCTTTGTTGAGACGCTGATCGTGATGTTCTCTGTGCCACTGTACTGGCTGCTCACACCGTAGAAAGCATTGGAACCTTCCTCAAGATCACTGCTCAAATCCGCCTGAATAAATTATTAACAAATCATCAGTGTTATACAATAAATGTTCAAATGAATTTCACCAATTTTTTTTTTTTTTTAAACAGATCCCACTTTCGTTTTTGTTACCTTATGAAAACTTGCTGACACAACAATACTTACCCAGAACTTGACAAGAAAGAAAGCATTGTGAGGCCCTTTCTCATACAGCTCTTTTAGGCCTCCTTTCTTCTCAGAGAATTTATCGTAAATCTGGCGGACATCGATTGACTCCAGTACAGGGTCACTGTAGCCAGGGTTTGATGGGCCAATGTGCACAAACAGGTGCTTGTACTGAAAGGAGCAGGAATAAGATGGAGAAAAAAAATAAGTAACCAGATCTTTCATTGTCAATTCAAAGAAAACACCCTGCGGTTGTACCATGTCTCTGTCTTTCTGAGTCTCCATAAAAGCAGAGTACTCCAGAAGCCGTAATTTTGCTGAGGCAATGGTTCTGTCCTGCCACACAGGTGTTGCTATAGGTGCCGGGCGAGGGGGAGGCAGGGGCTCATAGCCTGAAAAACAAATGGAAATGTGCTATATTAAGCTTAGATTTCCGATCACAAAATAAAGCACAAACAGTACACTGTGAGATATAAACAATAACGTTGTCATTAAGCAAATTAGCACATAGCTGCTCACATTGACATGACTGAATCAATTTGCTATGCAGTGGTCCCCAAACTACGGCCGCCTCCACATTTCACCCGGTTCCCTGAACAATACCAGAGATTCATTGTTTGTTTTTTTTTTTTGTCTGGCCACACGAACGAGACTGGCCCTGTTTAGGCGTAGCCATATTTCTTGCAAACAAGATATTTTTTTTCGTTTTGCCCTGTCATACACACATCCCTGGGTTTTTTTCCCTCATTAAAACAAAGGTTTCGAAAAGCTCCATCCAAAGTGAAGATTTGCGGATTTGTCCAGATCCACAACATTGCTCTACACACGTTACTCACACACATAACTCAAGCAGCTCTTGCGTTTGTTTGACAGCGGGTGTACTGCTCACCTGCTTGGGATCTGATGCAAAATCACACGGCTCCACATTGGACGAGATGGAAGTACTGGGTGAGGGAGCAGAGCTGTCCAACCCCAAATCATTTGTTTTTGATGCCGGAAGACATTGTGGTAGTGGTGGGGGAGTATAAAGAATGACTCTCCCAAATTGGCTCCTGCATCCTTTATCCACTGCCAGGCTACATTTTTGTGGTTAGGAAAGCCCAAGTTATCCCCCCTCACATGGCGAAACTCAATGGACGTCTTGTGTGACGCTTGTTGCATTGATTTGTGTTGTCGCTGTTTGTTATTGTAAGTTGCATTTGTTAAATTAAATTTTAAAGAACAAACTTTGCTTGTCTTTTTTTTGTATTTATCTTCTTTCTCCTCACCCTGATTGTCTGCTTACTGTATTGTTACATGTTTACATGTATTTTTATTATGAAAAAAATAAACATCATGTGTGCACAAACAAGTACCTGCCGTTGTGGGACGTATTGTGGAAGTGACGTCAAGAGACGAGCAGTATTTGGCTAACTACTGCCGCCTAGAGGCTTGGCATGCTTGTAAATGATTTTAAAAACGCATTTCAGGATGTTGTTTTTTAAAACAATCGAAGAAGTGTGAACAGATTTTTTTCCCTACATGGAGAGGGGCAAAATATTTGGTTTTAAAAACATCTGCTATGTGTAGACAGGTACAATACAAGCTTTTTTTTTTCTGTGAAGAACCCAGGGAGGATTACTTGGTTATTATTTATTTGAGAAATTGTGTTATTTATTTCATTAATAGTGATGTTATTCATTTTCTGACTTTTTTTTTCCCTGTGAAGATCCCAAAAAGAGTTATTTATATTTGGTTTTGTGTGGCTTTCTGGAAAACATTACAGTAAATGGTCACGTTTAGGCAGCCCTGCGATAGTCAAACTTTTTGTGTTGTTAACTGACCCCGGAATCCCATCAGAGAAGGGAAAAAGTTATGTGGCCCTTACATGAAAAAGTTTGGGGGCCCCTGTGCTAAAAAAACGAGCCAGCGCTTCATTTAGAATGACAGGACGCAGTACAGTTATGAATGATCAAGTGTACTTTTTTTTTTTTTTTAAACCTATTGTAGGTTATAATTCAAATTATATGTTCAATCAACACCTTTGCTTCCACTAAAATGTCGTAGTTTGTATCGGAATATTACACCACACAGGATTACAACAGATCTACACAAGTCATAAACCAGGGTTATCCAACCTTTTTTGAGCTCCTTTTAATGAATTTTTAAACATTAATTTGTGTATCTTATTTCAACCCAAACAAATTGAAAATGCTTGTTTTTGTTTGTGGCATCCAGAGCCTTACATTTGTTTTAAAAAAAACAATGGAAATCTGCATTTTGTATTTCAAAGTGCATTTCTTTCTAATAGCTCACATTAACTAAAAATCTGGGGAAAAAAGCAGGTTTGTGGGCACGGCATTTGGTCATGGGGGGCTGGCTAAAGTCCATGTTGGCAACTGCATCGGTAGCATACGTTCGTCACTATGATGGACCCACTGTCCTATGGCTTCCCAGGATTCATGTTCATACTTACTGATGGGTGCAGGAGCAGGAGCTGCTAGTGTCGTGTATGGTGGTTGTGCAAAGGGCTTGATGCTAGAAAAAAAAAACACTACAAATTTGAGCATATAGAGTTCTTCGTTTAAAAACAACAAAACCAAAAACATTCATGACAACATTAATGCTTACTCCTGAGAATGTCCAGGCTGTCCTGGCACATGGCTGGGCCAAAACTGAAAGAAAAAGAGCAGAACTTATTAGTCTCATCTTTATCCAGGAGTGCAAGTATGCTGGTGTGTCTCACCCTGACTGGCGGGGGGAAGGAAGCCTGGCTTTTCATCACACTTGCAGACACAATCTGAGCTGATGAAAGGTTGGCCACTGTCTGCAGTGCTTTGTCTTTGGAAACCTGGTCCTAAACATGAACAAAGGAAAATAAACATTGTGGTTCCATCTTGACAAGCCCAGCGGAATTAAGGGCAAGCTTTAAAGTTCATAACTGTCACGTCTGAGAGTAAGCCAGCCAACATTCAGAATCCATCCATTCAATTCAATATTTTTTCCCTGTCAAGGGTGAGGAAGAGGTGGAGCATATTGAAATTATACAGTACCTTACAAAAACAAAACTACACCCCTCATATTTCTGAAATAATATAACCTGTAACAAACTACATAAGCTTTGTGTTATAAGCTTTGTGTTATAAGTGACAAAGAAAATTAGTGTAATATCTAATATCTCAAAAATTTATATTATTTTTGAAATAAGCTGCAGGCTATAAAAAATATTTGGGCAGACAACGGTCCCCAAGCCACACTTTGGACATCAATGCTTTACAGCGTTTGTTTTTGGGAAACAACAAGTGCATCAGTATTTTTCTGAACTGTGTTAGCTATTTTTATTTTTAGTAAATTAAAAAGTTTCTTATTGCCTTAGGTGCAACATTAATAGTTTCAGTTTGTAGCCCCTTTCTCAAGCTTTACTAAACAATGTCGGCACACTGCCTTTATATTTGTCCGTTTGCCGGTTTCAAAAGGAGGTGAATCAAAAGCAGGAGACCAACAACGGAAGAAGGTTTCTCGGCTCTTGATTCTTCTAGGCACCATTGCTAGCCATGCCTCCCACTAGCCGAAGTATGGGCTGCATTGTTTTTGTCCTCCTAGATCAGTGATTCCTAACAAGGGGTACACATACCCCTAGTGGTACAAGTGCAAACTACATGAGGTAATTAAATGTTACCACCATTTAATTATCCAAGATGATAAAGAAATATTCTCCCGTTTCATATTAAGCCAATCAATAAAATGGAATGCGTGTGCTACAACTAGTTTCCCTAAGGGAGAAAATAACCGGTGGCACAGCCGCGCCAAAATCATAACATTCTACTTTTGGAGAACTTATGAGTGAGGGGTCATCCATGGTATGACAAAAAAGCTTTGTGGGTACACAAAACAAAAAAAGTTGGGAAACTCTGACCTAGATCTACACTTTCACACTAAATGCATGGATGCAGCTCAGTTTCAGGCTGTTAAATCTTCTTACAGTCTAGGTCAGGGGCGCCAAACTGTCGCACAGGCGGCCAAAACTCAAAGCCAACTTTAGGTTGTAAGCTGAACTGAACAATCCCCTCACCCTACAACTTTGTATCTCATTATCCTTTAAATGTTCCATTGAAATGTTCCATGTTTCCATTGAAACTTGTATACTCTATTTCTGCATACTGAAAGTATTAAAATGCTTCTTCTTCATCTTATTCTTTTAACCAACATAATTGGTGAATGAAGCACACAGATGCATGTTTGAACATGACAGGACAGGGCCCAATAATCCAGGCTAAAAAATTAGTAGTTTGTACAGTCAAATTTTGAGAAATGTCTCATTGGCACTGACAAATAGCCAGACAACTTTTATCCTGTTTCCTCGTGCATTTAGTGACGAGATTGGAACATACCACATACTGCACCCCTGTGATTCCGTTTTCAGGTTGAGACAAAATGTGCAAAATAACCGGTGAATGTGTTATGAGAACATATTTTTTTGTATTTGTATTTTACATAGGAGTGGGGAAATAATTTTGGAATTTTGTAATTTTTTTTGTGTCCACTCATTACTCCTTGAAATTTCCACCTCCCGAGGATATACGACGGTGGTTGTTTTTGGTGTAGTCTTTTGTGACCACCTCTTCATCATTCTTTTACTGTCCAGGAAAAAAAACACAGTATTTTACCGTATATCAACACAAAGACATCACCATCTGTGAGCTGTGTAACCCGGAAGAGCTTGCAGATGTGGAATGGACAAGTTAGGCGTTTCCCAGCATGCCTTGCTTTAGTTAAAATGACGTCTTATGCATCTTAATACATTATGTGCAGACAGGGTATAATAGTTCAAGTGCTGCCGTTTTTTGTCGTGTACTATTTAATTTTTTTGACTGGTTTGAATCTGGCACCATAAAGAATGGTTGTGAATTTTGTGTTCTATACAATATTGTTTCACTTTTAGAGTTAAAATGCAAGAGGAGTAATGTATACTATAGAAATTGCTTAATTACACAAAATACTGTAACCACTGTTCGTAGGTTGGCCCAATTTAATGCTATTTTCCCAAACAGCTCCGTGGGCCGAATTAAATTGTTGTGCAGGTCGGATTTGGCCCAGGGCCTGAGATTGACATGCGTAGCCCAAGTCATCTTTATATGGAGCAGTGGTTCTCCATTTTTGTCACGCCCCCACTGGAGGACAGAAATGTTTTTGCCCCCGGACCAATTTTAAATAATATTGAGAAACTGCTAATTATTTATCTACCTATACTGTACAGACTGAACACAAAAATGACCAGCAAAATGCAACAGAATGGAGAGCAAAGAAGAATACTTTCGTATTCAATATTCAAATTACATGCTGATTACGACAAATTATGTTGGCAGGTCAGCGTTATTTAAAAAGTCCTCCCTCCCCCACTTTTGGGAAAGCACTGATGTAAAGCAATAATTCTGTTTTTCATATCCTTAGATAATTCTTTGTTCTGAGGTGATGTTGAATTTCCACTGACTGTGACTCTCAACACTAAATTAAACACAACTCCTCTGCAATCACACACAGGACTGTGTAACACTAATCAGTGACATAACAGCAGGGAGAGAAAATAGTTCATTGGGCTAGTTTGGACATTTTCAGACATCTTGTTCTCAATTTTGTTGCCAGCGGTTTTGACAATGGCCACATCTTGTTGTTTTGAGTGGACAGTACTTTTTCACTGTTATACAAGCTGTACTCTGACTACTTTACATCATATCAAAGTGTCATTATTTTCAGAATTGTCCAATGAAAAGATGAAATAAAATATTTGCAGAAATGTAAGGGGTGTAACTCACAATTGTGGGGTACTGTACTGGTCGCCCTAGATTGATTGGCAGTCAGCCACAGGGCCGGCATGTGTGATGAACTGACATTCACACCTAAGGGCAATTTATAGTCTTAAAAAACATGCATGTCTTTACTAATTTAAAATGATGCAATAACTACTGAAATCCAGAAGAGTGCAAAGCAGATATGGGTTTATGCCAAAAGGGTAGGTGCTAGTAAAAGGAAAATTGCAGCCACCACCGTTACTTTACTAAAGCCACTTGAAATAAAAACACAATAGGCAGGAATTTTGGATGCTGAAGTTGCACTGAATTAAGGGCTAGTGTTAACTGTGAGGCCAACAGTTAAGCACAAAAGCAAAGTAATGTAGAAGTATGACCAAAACTTACCAAGTTCATGGCCTATGGCAAAGAAAAAATGTCAATGATTAAAACACCAGAATTGTCCCATTTAAAAGTCATAGTATTTGTCAAAAATGGAACATCTTGGGACACTATTTTGTTTAAAACATGTTAAATTCAGGCCAACACACTTGAAAGCCAAACACATTATTACAATGATAGAAAAGCTACATTCTCATAACTTGCACTACGTTAAGACTGTAATGTCTAAGATTAGACAGAACTAATAAGTAGTTAAATATCTTTGGTTGAAAAAGAATTTTGATTACAGAACATGGTAAAACCACAAGAAAACTCTAAACCAGGAAACCTCTAAATCGGAAAATGTCCAAGAGTGTGAACATGGAGAAATGCATTAAAGCAGAAAACTTCCAAGTAGGAATAGACAAGTACTCATCAAAACTTCCCAGCACATTTGTGTATTTGCATGCATCCCAATGTCGTGTGACATTTTGGTCAACCAAGCCAGCAACTGAGTCTCATGCAAACTGAACTCCAACATTACTGCCGTGCATTGCAAAAAATAGACAAAACCTTTCCCAGACAGACTTCAAACATCAATATTTACACAGAGTGATGTCCTGAGAGAATGGAAAGCAAACAAGCAGGAGACTGTTAAAAGTGGAGAAGTTGTGACTTTGGGATTTTTGACTGACAAAAAACGTACCAATCTATAGTATCCATACTCAATAAATAGTAGCTGCTAGTTGGAAATTAACTGTTGGGTATTTTATTGGGATGGCACTCCTGTTTCCATGCCAGGTTTGAGTAGACTAATACTGCCGAGTTGTTAAATTGCAAAGGTCTACACTGATTTATTTCAGCTTTCAATGGCGTACGTTATGTTCTTTTTTTGGACTGCTAATTAATTGGTCCTTGAGGTACAAACGAGTTCAGTTCTTAAAACTGTGATGTAAGTGTTTTGGTGTAAGTCTGATGTTATACCTACATGAACACCTAATTTGCTCACAATGTGCACAGAAGAAATGAAGGACAGATTAAATACCAGGAATTAAATTCAAGTATAATAAAAAAGATAAAACAAGGAATTAAATTCAAGTAAAATAAAAAAGATAAAACCATTCCTTATCTTTATCTGTGTGGCTTATTGACGTTACGAGGCAGGTTAACAAATACAACATTATTTTAGCTTTCTCCAGAATCAATATCAGGCAGGACATTGATTCTGGTCTTTCAGCCAGTAAGACCACTGTGCTGCTTAGTTATTTCTGTCACTTTCGTAGGAGCAGATGCTTTAACATGCTCAACAATATTATCTTCATCCTTAATGACAGTTGACAATTGAAGACTTAAAAGGGTGGCCAGTACTGGTTGCCATTTCTTCTTTCTCTGTAGTTTTTTTTTTAGAACGTTCATTTTCACTTCATAATGATGGCTTTTCTTTTCCTTTGCACATTATGCTTGGGAGACAAACCCAAGTGCAAAAGCTAATAAGCAACATTATCCACTGTGTAGCTGTGACTGTGGTGCATGCTGCGTTCATCTGTGGTGTAAGAGACGAGGCATACACTGCATTCTTGCTGGTGCAGCACAGTTCTCGAGCAAGTCGACCATTTACAGAACCAAAATCAAGATTAAATTTATAGGAGCATGTTCAGAACCATGAAATGCTGTGACACGGAACGCCATACTTCGAGGAGGAGCAGGGACTGAACAACCCCCACCATGCTAATGGAAGCAGTTTATTTTATTAAAATACATACATATGACAAATGTTTCTCTGTCATACATTAAAGATAAAAAACAAGTAGACTACAACAAAGTACAACTTCAGCTCATTCAGATGGTTAATGCAGATTGGGTTGGCATGCAGGGAAAAGCTGGAAATATGGCAGCAGCAATGAGCATGTGTACCTTCAGCTTAGACTGAATTTCACGAGACTTGCGCTTGGCCAAGACCTGCAGGTGACTAGAGACCTGAAGAAAGACAAAGGTAGGGAGGAAGGAAAGAATGGAAAGAGGAGGAAAAGAAAAAAAAGACGGCGCATAAGCAGAGAGGGATGGGAAGTTAGTTTGACGGGCACCCACCTTGATGCTCGCCTGGTATTCTCGCACCCTCTTGCGAGCCAGAACCTGAATGTGACTAGACACCTATTGGCCAGAGTTAACATCCGAAAAGACATAGCATAAAATATTCACAAGGAGTTTACCTTTGATATAATGCTGTGTTGGACACACAACTGCAACATACTGTACTATATAAGAAAAAGTTGATTGTGGTAAATGTGTGTGCATACCTGTTTGCGTGTGCGTGTCTTTCCTGTCCGTAGTTTAATATAGCGAGCTATCAGCTCATTTCGACCTGGAAGTGGGAAACACCAACATCACCATGATATTCTAATTTCTATATTTATACTTCTACTTAATTTTCTTCTTCTCCTAAAAAACTAAATGTACCCATTATTCTGTGTTTGTTTCAAATACATTTTATATTGTCACAATGTATATGGCATAATAGTCACAATACAGTACAAAGAAGTAAATAAGTTAAAGATTAAAACAACTGTCAGCAATGCTGCCAAGCAAATGGATTTTCTGTATTGTAAGTACAGTTTACATTGTGACTATATATAAAACAACTGACTCAACACAAAAAAAGCACTTTTTAGGAATGGCCTGGTTCAGACCCAAATCCAAGTCATACAAGTGGAAATTTTGCAGCGATAACAGAAATGAAGCACTGACTGGATATGAACATCATAGTAAAAATAGTCTGGAACATAAGGAGGATATCTTTAGACTGCTGCAGCACTTTTATAAACTTAAATTGAAGTTGTTCATTGTTGATGACAGACCTCCACATGAGATGAACTGAAAACAGAGTGGAGGTCATCATAGTTAATAGGCTTTCAAAATGTGGTTAGAATATACTGCCTGGTCAGCTATTTCTTTCACAGGCTTCCACCCTGATCCCAACCACACCCACACAGCTGTTTGTCAAATCATAACTGCCAAGCAAGTGCCTTCTCACTGTTGCAAAAACTAAGAGGATACGGGCAAAGGTGATCTAATAGTTTCACTGACCTGATCAAATCCAAACCAACACACATGCGCTGCTAGCTAACGTCACCAACATCACCGTCTCCTTCTGGGAAGGGGTGTGTTGCTGAGTCACATCAGCTGTGATGGTTTACCAAAACTCCCCAAATTTGACAAAGACGGCTGAGTCAGACACAGAACGGTATCCTCCAATTCCCACAAGAGCATACATACTTTTGAGTTGTTGAGTCTGCGACAATAAGACTCGTCTCGTTTTACATAAGAGGGTATTTTCTGCTCTATCATTTGGCTTTAAATTTTGGGTTTGGAGCATATTTATTAAATTTAATCTTTTGCTATAGACACTTGAATAAGGATGAGTCAGTCTGAAACGACAACAAAAACGTGCTACTGGATATGATGGAATGACAACAGCATCTGTGAGTTAATGCATTTTTCCTTAGGTTTGTAGACAAAACCATTAGACACAGGTAGATGTGTTTGACAAAAACTATTGCCAAAAAAATAATGCAAGTGCCAAATCGAGCATGGCCATGATGTGTCTCACTTTTTAAATGGTTGATGAGCTCATTGCTGAGACCATACTTGTTATAAAAGAGGTGGGGGTCACATAACGACAAAGGTAGAAACTGCCACAGATAAGTATGCCAACCCTCGGTGAATGAAAAATGTTAAGAATGTTGGGCTGTGGCCAGTCTTCAGTAAGTAATTTTGACAGTGAAAATATAGCAAAGACCAACTCTCAGAGGATAACAGAGTCCAGAGTAATGTGCTCTTCCTCACCATACATCTTGCCCTCATCTGAGAGTATGATCTTCCTCCTGCCGCAAGGAGGGTAGATGGCCAGAGCTTCCTGAAAGCTCTGTTCAATGTCTGGACTCCACACCCCCTCTGGGTCGCCGTCCAATCCCCGGTCTGCCCCCTCAGCAAGTCCATCTCCATCGGCGGCACCACTGCCACCATCACCTTCCTCCTGCGCCCCGTCAGGGCTGCCGCGGCAACTCCACTCCGACGCAATGATGACGGCTCCGGCCACACCTTCAAAACCATACACATACATAGAAGACGTCAGAACATAACTCACATTCAGGTAAACCTAAGAGTGAGGAAACAATTTGAACTGGGCAAGCTGCTATGCACAGTATATGACATGAGCTGTTATTTGTGTAGTCTGATTCAAATACTGTGTTAGTATGTTTCCTCTGTGAATAGTCCTGAAGAAACTAGCAAAGCCCAATATTTACTTCACATTAGCTTAAAAAAAAGCCTGATCCCTCGTCTGCATGGGCCACATGAGGAAATTACACATTCTTCTGTTATTGTTGAGGATGCTCCAAGTCTGCTCAAACACTAGCAGACATCTGCAACATGAACATTGGCTGGTGTGTAATGTTTTCCAGAGCGTGGCTAACATGGTCCCCACCACAGTCAGGCTACAGCGGATCAGTGTGGTCACCACGCTTCCCCTGCTGTGGTGCAGGCTTCTTGGACACACCAGGCACAGGGCTTTCCGATTTTCAATCACCGCCGACAGGCCTGTGCTGTTGTCATAGAGATCAGGCAGACCCAGAGCGACATGGTTAGGAGAGAGCAAAGTCTTAAAGACCATTGTGATATACAGGGAGGGGGATATGTGACAGACGTAGAAGTTGTTGCGCAACAGGTCTTAAACTGAAAAGATGCTGTTTCCTCTTTGGACTGTACTGCATGCAACAGCTAAAAAACAGAATCTGAAGACATTCTAATGCATGCACACCTTCCCTTGTGACTTTTCATCTGGGTTTTTAACCTGATGTATTAAAACAAACTAACAAGTATACCAAAAGATATGCCAAAGTATAATAGTGTTAAAGTGATCTGTACTTGTGGATACCTCAGCACAGCAGGTAGTCTGAAAAGCTAAAAAAAAAAAAAAAAAGAAAAACTATACTATACTACTGTAAACTAAACGATTACCATTACGTTAGTCATAGTGGTTAACATTACTGCTGTATATTGCACTGTGATTTATGTATAGACCAGACAAGCAAACTAATCTTAGGCCCCATCCACGTGGAAACATTCCGGGGATTTTTTTTTTTTTTTATCCACACCGTGCCAGATTAGCAAATGGTTGCATCACATTTAGACTGCATCGCTAGGTGAAAATAATGTAATACCCAAGGCACACCTACACATGGCGCTGTGAACACACAGACGAAACCACGTGACACACCAAACTATAGAAGGAGAAAGAACGCATGTGAATAAGTCCGTCATCTTATGCTTTCCAAGGCTCATCTAGACTCACGATGAAGAGGAATTACTTATGTGAGTCATTTTGTAGTAAAAGACAACAAAATATAAGGAGAATGTTGACTGGGGTGTTGTGTCAGTGGAAATATATAAACATTATGTTGGCTTGTTGTCAAAGCTTTGCTTCTAGTCATCTGACAGTGATGGGATGGCGACGGATTGGTGATGTCATTGTTTTCATAAAACAGTGTTTTTGCTCATCTACACAGAAATGACATGCTGGATTTTTCAGATTTTCCCACTCTGGAAGACATTTTCAAAATATACCATTTCAGGGCACTCACAATGCCGTTTTTGTGTGAATGAAAGGCTTAAACAATAAAATACCTTACTATTTTGACCTGAAAATGTTTCCTTGTAGATAGCCCTTAAATTAAGAGCCAATCTGGGAGCCAAAAGAATCCGCTCATCTTGGAGGTCAGAGGGGAAAAAAAGTTGTCTCTCCCATAATGAATGCAAACTCCCTACAGAATTGATCCAACAAAGAACTGAATACAGATCGCCACACCGGGGTTTCCACTACATGCAACTGAGCATGTGTTTGCCGCTACAAAATAGAAGTCACGAACATGTTTATTTTTTTTCTAAACTTGAAAACAATTGTAATCCATTATATGAATAAATACACACACACACACACACTCATCTGCTACACCGCAATCGCAACATCAAATAAGGGAAATGTGGAGCGACATTTTCGGACAGTTAATGGCAAATACAACACAGAAAAAAACCCAGGTAATGACAAAAAATGAACATTTGTGCAATATGGGCTCACGCGGTTATGTATACTACATCAACTTAAGTTGTACATATCAATGTATTGCGATTTCTTTATGATTAAATATATCCGTTGTGTGATTGTAGATGTGGGAGATCTTTTTAAGATGATCTTTTTGTAAGTAGCTCGCAGGTTGAAAAAGTGTGAGCACCCTTGCTATACTGTAGAGATACATACAGGGTTGTATGCTTAGCCTTATCACCAGGAGCACAGGTATTCCTACATGAAAATAAATTAGGAGCAATGTGAAATTTCCTAAATAACTAGGTTATGGGTATCATTTAAAATACATGAATTTGCTGAGTATATTATTATTTTGAATAATAACTTGAAGTTCTTATTTAAGAAATAACGGTGCTAATTCATTGTTTATGTTCTGGTAATGTAAGACTGTTCTTCCTCCTGTTCCTTTGCAACTATGGATGTACAAATTCAGTAAATAATTTATTAGCTCTATATGTTTTGATTAAAATATATACAACCATGCGCATAATCAATTGAAATAAATGAATTAATTGTGCGTGCAAATACAGTGTTTTCCTCAAATTATGCTCTCCGAACTACGTTATAATGGACAAATTATTCAGTCTGTAGGCCAAATACTACCACTACAACACTCATATTTTATTACCCATATTATACAGGATGTGTGCTACTTTTATTTTCAAGGTCGGAAGTGTAAAAGTGTGACTACGGCTAAGTGAGACAGCTGTCGAGTGCCTCAGCCGTCCGTGGCTGTTGACTCCATTTCACGCATAACTTGCACAAAGTCAACGACCAACCTGCTAGGTTACATTAACAAGCACTTAAGCACAACTCACACTGGTACAGTGTTGCCTCATTTATCGCAGAGGATAGGTTGCCAAAATAGCAAGTGAGGCAAAATGTTGTACTTTTGTACTAATCACAAAGTAATATAGAACTAAATCGGTCAGGTGACAAAAGGAGGCTCAACTTTTCAGACTCTTACTTTAAAAGGGATAGTTTGGATATTTTTATATGAAGTTGTACGACATTCCCATGATGAAGATGGCTGCGACGTGGCTGGGATGTGAGAGTCGCTGCCACTGCGGACTAAGATACGCAAATCGCAGCCATCACATACACAACTATTAGCGCTCATTAATAAGAAGGAAGAGAAAAAAATAAAGCCAAGCAATATGTTTTTCATCACCAAAATTCAACCAGAACTGAACTCATGGGACGAATTGGGGGGTAAGTCACTGTTGATGTACTGTAACTACATGTCAAAAAATCCAAACTACCCCTTGAAGAATTCTTAGCAACATTGCATTTTAAAAAAGCAATTTGGCAATGTTTTCAGTTCATATTCAGCTGGTAGTTGAAAAAGAGATAAATAATTAAGTTAATAAACAAATAAGAAAAAAAATGTCATTAGCCATGAAAAAAAATTGCAAACGCAGCAGCAAGACACATCGGCGGCAGTCCCATGCAGCCCGTAACGGCTTCATAAAATCCTAAGGGAAACTGTCAGAATTTCACATGCACTAAAACAGTCAGACTCCTCAATTTTTCACACTTTGTGAAGTCCTCTTTGACATGCGCTCTCTCTAACTCGAGAATTGACCAAAGGTTGTGTACCCCCGATAAATGTAGTGGGTGTGGGTATAGGAAGCCAATTCTACACTCTTAATAGCTGTACCTAGTAGAGGCTGTCTGGTCAAAAGGATAACATAGTTTTCAACATAGCTCTTTCATGCATTCGGTAATGTTTTAATATGATGTTCAATTACACCTTTTTTGGTTCTTGTGGTTATGATGATCCTCAGAGGCATAGAACAAAATGGCTATTGTGATGGCTTGGTTTGACCAACTATTTCAAAACTAACGTTTCGCTACACAGTGAATTGTTTTTAAGTTCATGGATTATATTTCATTGGCATACAGTCCAGGGTGTACCCCACCTCCCACCCAAAGACAGCTGGTATAGCCTCTGGAATACCCATGATCCTACTAGGACAAGGAGCATAGAAATCAATGGATGGATTACATATCAATGACGCATAAACTGTTGAATAGGGCATTCCATTCTTACTACAGTAAAGTTTAAGTAGACAATTGTATCTCTGGACGTTCTCGTCACTGACTAAAATATATTTACTGAGAGGCAGAGAATACTGTACTTTTATGTTATTTACCGCTGTTATTGTTATCTACTAATCACAAAATAATGAAATACAGACATTTTGAAGCTGTGGTGGTGGGCTGCAATGGAGGGCGGCCTCCCTCCGCTGTGTTTTGACGCTGCTGCGTCTGCATTTTTTTAAAAAGTGAAAAGTAGCATTTTTAAATGAGTAATATGAATACATGGGAAATTACTTATTCAACTGTATTTTTAGTTAACACAGTTTAACACAATAATGAACAAAACAATTACAAACAAAATAATTAAAATATTGTCATAGAAATCGATCTTGCATAAACATTATAAATTGACAATCCAGGGTTATGTAGATCCCTAAGAAATCACTTATTTTTCCCCAACTTCAGTTTTTTACATTTTACACTTTTTTTTACCAGCATAATGTGTGGTTTTTAATGTAGTGAATAAGATGCAAGTTAATTAAATGCAAAAATTCTTAAAATGTATTAATGCAGTATATCAACGGACAATTCTACCCAGTAATTGAGAACTGGATGTAGCCCAGGTAACTTTTCTAATGGGACTTCAGCCTCTGCACACATTGCTACAAAATCACCTAGAAACAGTAAGTGCCCGTGCTTTTTTTTTTAATGACACACTTTCTTTCTTTACACAGTTAGATGTTCTAAAAATAATTTTATCTCCAAAAGGGTGGAGCAGCAAAAAAAGTTTGGGAACCACTTGTCTAAGACAAGCTGGGTGCAAGAAAAAACATGCTTCGCGCCTTTTTTCACTGAGAACCTGCACATCGGGCATTGTAGAACGCTTTCATTAAAGTGGTATAACACACCGCTGTGAAAATTTACTAAGCAAACCCAAGTCGCACACACACGCAGCCGTACTGGCATGCTAAACCCCGCTAGCTTCCATTCACGCTCCGTCAGAGGAGGTTTCGCCAATTTTGCCAGTGTTTTAGCCATTTCAACATGTTTAGTTCAAGAGGGGGCGCTTCAGTGTTTGTAACGAGATTCCGTCACAATTGAGCCGTCCGCTGGGGAAATACCCACATGAACCTTCCCTACACTCACAATGACAGTATTTCATTCATGTCAATTTCATGTCAATTTTCCGCAAGATTCTGCGTTTAACGATAAATTCCGTTTTTATTGGCCAATTTCGTGACTCTGTTAATGCAGAAACCGTAGAGCCCTAAAGACAAGCAATAAGTATTATAATTCTAACAAGATTGTTAAGTGACACTTCAAAAAAGTACGACAATTAATGAACGTAACAACCACTTGTAGCTCCGAGCTAGCTAGATACTGCTAGCCAGGCGACGTGTAAACAAAAATGTCAGAAAGTCAAATGAGATTAGAACGTGAGCAATCCGACACGCTGGCATAGATTGGTTTGGCATATGACAAGCTATGATCAACTGACTACACATTTTATGGGCTATAGTTTGTTCTCCCAATAATAAGAAACAAAGTGAAAGTCAAACCAAGACGTGTCGCGTATTTGGTCACACGTGTGTGCAAGTGCTAGCAAGGCAGACAGGCGATTCTGGTGCATGCTTATCAAAATAAAGCAAAGTAAAGCATTTTAAATAGTGTAGTTGTTCTAAGTAATTATGGTCAATATGTGTGTAAATAATAAGCAATATACCTATATAGCATATATATCCATTCATACAACTCATTTTTAAGGTGAGGCGGCTTATATTTTGTAGTGGCGCACCGCCACAGGCAATTACATGTGGAGGAAACCCTGTATATACCTTAAAAAAAGACTTATTACAGCTTCTGTGACTTTAATTTGTCTCTGTTGGTATAAACATCCTCTCCCCCTGGCTTCCATTTATTGTCATGTGAAAATGTTGGTGAGATCAGTGCTGGGATTCTCCACGGAGATTGCCACATGCATAGAATACCCACACCAATGAAGTGTAAAAATCCAAAAAGCAGAGATGGGAGACTCGAGTAAAACTCGAGTCGCAATTTTTAGGACTTGTGACTTGCTTGACAAATGTTCCAAAAAGACTCATATGACTTTGACTTGATGTTCTTGACCTTAGATTTAATTTGGACTTGAGCTAATTGACTTGAAACTACTTGTTTTTGGTTTAACGCTTTGTTGTGTTTTTCAAATATCCAAACTATACCTGTATGACTGTATTTTAACAAGTCGGCTTAGAGTAGCTTTATTTTACGCATGTGCTTACTTTGGCGCAATCTGGCAGAACACAACATGGATAAGCTGGAAGGAAAAGAAGACAGAAACATTTTGTGAATGTTTGGTTATATACCCCCTCCGTGAATCACCACCTTATCGTGGTGGAGAGGTTTGAGTGCCCGAGTGATCCTAGGACCTATGTTGTCGGGGGCTTTATGCCCCTGGTAGGGTCTCCCAAGGCAAACAGGTTCTAGGTGACAGGTCAGACTAAGAATGATTCAGAAGACCCCTATGACAAACAACGTGAGGAGTGACCGCACCTCGCCCGGACGTGGGATACCGGGGCCTCACCCTGGAGCCAGGCCTGGGAGAGGGGCTCGCAGGCGAGCGCCTGGTGGCCAGGTCTTCACCCGTGGGGCCTGCCCGGGCCTAGCCCGAAGAAGCCACACGGGAAATCCCCCCCGCAGACCCACCACCTGCAGGGGTAAGCATAAGGGTCCGGTGCTTTGTGATTCGGGCAGTGGTCGAGGCCACCGGCCATATATGGCCATCCGGGAGGAGCTCAGAATAGAGCCGCTGCTCCCTCACATCGAGGAGCCAGTTGAGGTGGCTCGGGCATCTAGTCCGGATGCCTCCCGGGTGCCTCCCTGGTGAGGTGTTTTGGGCATGGCCAGTCGGGAGAAGGCCCCCGGGAAGACCTAGGACACGCTGGAGGGACTATGTCTCACAGCAGGCCTGGGAACGCCTTGGTGTCCTCCCGGTGGAGCTGGAAGAGGTCGCTGGGGACCGGGAAGTATGGACTTCCCTACTAAAGCTGCTGCCCCCGCGACCCGGACCCGGATAAGCGCTAATGGATTCCCGCGATAAGGAAAATGGATGGATGGATGGTTATATACCTTGTTTCCAAACAGTACCCGTAACACGGCAGTAAAACGGCTCAAATATAACAGAAAAGTCATTGTTTTTATTCATCCTCTTTCTGTTGAAGAGCCTCAGTTACCACTGAAGTTGTGTTGTTCTCCTCATGTAGCAGTCCAGCCTTTTGAAATCAGTTGGGGGAAAAAAGTTGTAATTTAACCTTTGACCCAGGTCAAGGGTCACACAAGTCCCCTGTGTTATACCTGTCTCGGGCAATACCTGTTAAATGAAGCATTAAAATCATCAAGATTTGAAGAAGAAAATTGAAAAATTGATAACAATAATGTTGTATATTTATGAGAAAATATTGTCATTTTTTGAGAATAAAAATATAACTTTAAGGTAATAAAAGTCGTAACTTCATATTATAGGTATCGCCTGAGACCGCTATAAAATGGGCCGTATGTGGAGGGACGGGGTATTAGAGTGTAGCAGTGAGATGATGCTAACCCAAGCTAACCTGGTTGTGCCCAACTGCTCCGTTTTGTTGTCCCGTTACAAATAAAAGCTTGTCTGAAGCCAGAGAAAAGTTCCGCTCCCCACTGAAGAACTATGCTCGGACACGTATGACACAATGACAAGTAAAATTCATTTATTCATCTTCTTTAATGCCACTAACCCTCATTAGGGTCGCGGGTAAATTACCACTTTAAAATGGATGAATCTCGTAATCTTACGACTTTTTCCCCGTACAATTATGATTTTTAATCTCGTACATTTACGTCTTTAAATTTTGAAATTTTAAGTTATCAGGACAACTCATTTTATAATTTCATTTGTTTATTTATTTATTAAGTCAGCTCTGTTTGGCCCTACAAGTTCTTTGTTGTCAAATATGTAATTTAAAAAAAGTCTAAAAGTGTATAAGTCTCGTTTTTAAACTTTTAATCTGTAAAACTGTCTTAATTGTGTGTGCATGACACAACCTGCAGACGAAGCGCAGTGACTCGACTTGACTTGCTTGGTTCTCATAAAGATTGACTCGGACTTGCTTGTAACTTGAAGGTAAAGACTTGGTGCTTACTTGAGACTTGTACACGAGTGACTTACTCCCACCTCTGCTGAAAAGGCTTCCAATAGCATAATTTATGCGTTAATGCAATCCTTAAACAGTTGACCACGATCTAATTAATTTTAAAAAGCTGGTTTCACAGGTTTATGCAATAATTGTGATTTATTTTTTTTGTGCATGTAAATGTAGTGTGAGGCTGACATGCTAACCACTAGGGCTCTGCGCAGCTCCAATAATTGTATGCTAAATCAGCTCATGCTCAGTTTTGATTGACATTTGTTAGCTATACAGATACAGACTACTCAGGCTATACAGACTTTGTATTTGTGGTCTGGTGATATGTAGGACTGATCCACATCATACTGAAATTAGTGGCAGGACAGGAACAAAGTCTTAGGAATTCAATTATTTCATAGGTGACGCATGTAAATATGCGATGCACTGAGAGCACATACAGTATTATATGCACAGTACATGTTTCTTGCACATTCATTATAGTTCTCCATGACAAAAAGGTCAGGTGTTTAGTGCACTGGGGGAGCAAGACTAGCACAAAGCTAAATAAAGCAATGAGCTCAGCAAACGCTGACAAGACACGCACACTACTGTGACAACCAACCTTCTGCTCGGATGAGAACACTCACAGTATGGAGGAGCCACTGGGCGCTTCTCGACAGCAATACACTGTGAGCACATCAATTCACTAGGTTAACAATCTCTCTCAGTATACAAATACAGGCCGTTTAGCTGTTTCTTATGCCATTTTGAATGGAAGTGAAAACTTTACTAGCACAGATGAGACCTAGCATAAACGTGAATATACAGAACTTTGTTTTGCAAAAGGAGGGTGAGAATTCCGAATAACAACACAAACACGACAAATCACAGCAGTGCCACGAAGCCTGTCGAGAACCGTGTTACTAAAGCTTTACCTTATCCAAACACGTCCTAAACAAGCGGCAGCTAATGTGCTTGTGCGGACATGCTAGCTGGCTAGCTGGCGTGCTAATAATACTAAGCGAGCGACCCAAGTAAAGTTGGGGAGACCCTTTTGAAAAAGTCGCTAGTATTACAAGGCTGGAGTCAGGGGAGAAGTGCGGCACGACAGCCCCTACAAACACGACCGTCCGAATCAGCAAAGCGGCGGTGAGAAAAATGCCAAACATGCCAAATATCCCAAAACTTCAGGCGCACACACAACACGGCGACGCGGCTGCAGTAGGCGGCGTGAAAGTTGCACAGCAGCGCGCAACAAAGAAAGTTTGTTGAGAGAAGCACTCACCTTGTCGAAGGCTATGCTGCTCTGCCGCCACTGCCTCGGGCTCGCCTGGAAACGTCGACTTTTGCTGGCAACGCGGCCGCTAACAACAAACTACTACAATGTATTTGACTTCAAACGGCGGAATGCCAAATATGAGTTTGCTATGAAATGAGCGCGCGCAGGACCACGCGCGTGCACGCACACACAAGAGGCGTGGCGTCCCGGACACGCGCACAAGCAAAAGTTCAGCGGGTCCCAGCACATTGAGCACAGACAGACTCCTCCCATCACGCCCATCACACCAGCACTACCGGATTAGTAGTAGTATTTAGTAGTATTCTATGTAATGCTGTGATTATTTATGATAAAAAGTCCATAATGGAGTACACAGATCACCGTCGTAATAATCTGCCAAGCCGCTAAACATGTTGTAAACAAAACAAAATGTCATTTTCATTCAATGCCACAACAAATATATGGACTAAAATAACATAAATTCACTTCCATGTTGACATAAATCCTACATAAATACTACGAGACACAGAACATTGTTAAATGTTGTTTCTGCACAAAACAAATTTGAAAGCTTCAAAATTGAAGGAGTCAAAGATATCTGTGGGCTGCCATTAAAACATACAGTATATACATATACTGTATGTACATCATCTAATTAGATCTCGTCAAAGCAAGCTGATATTGATTGTAATATGTATTTCAGAATTGGGTTAAGAACACAATGATGTCCACATTTGCTATCTCACTCCCTCACTAGCATTGATAAAAATAAATAAAAAACACAAATATGCAGTATATTTTTAACCCGTGAAACCCAGTAGGGAAAGCAAACCACAGATAACGTTTCCAGTTAATCCCACTAGACGCCAGTGCCACTTTCACTATTGAGAAGAGAAGCAGTCGACTTCTGTTAATTGAATGCAGAATATGTAGAATGAACATTTTATAATTATCTATACATAAATCTTATACTTATTTAACAGAAAAACGACCTAAAAGTGCAATTGTCAAAGTGTAATATTTTAAGTCAAAAGCATATTTTATTAAAGAAAATATGAATGCATTAAACATTTAAATATATGGAATAAGAAACTTGCAGTTAAAATATTTTGTCAATGCAGTACATTTGATCTGTTTTATTGAAAAGCAAAACTACATATGTTTTTAACTTCATGACATTTCCTCCCAAATACAACCACAGCACAGTTTGATCATTTCAAAAATGAAAAGTGTGTTTCAAGCACTTTGGGTACTGCAGGTGGAGTGCGTAGGTCAAGCCAAACAGGAGACACATTGCTTGAGGGTGGCTGGTGAGTACTTCCATTACAAAGCTGCCCTCTAAGATGTTTCCTACTCTTTAGGGGTTCAGTGGAGATGATGCTGGCCTTGCAGCTGCACTGTCCTCAAAGGATTCCCACTGGAATGTTGACAGTCTCCTTCATCAAACCTCTAAAACAAGACAGAAAGAGGATGTTTAGCAAATAATTTGCATACAATGAGCTGTACGGTCTTCTTTAGTATTACAAATGACAAAGCCCATTTTGAGAGAAGCCTGCTCCCCTCAGTCATAACCACCTTAAACAGTAGACTCTGCAAATGTGTGATTTGTTTCAGTCATGGTGTGTTTTCTTTTCTTCTTTGTCACTAAGTATCTGTAATAGGATTTTACATATATTCTATTACTGGTTTGTTTTGTTTGTGTTTGTGCCACACATAGTGCACATCAGTGAAAACACATTTCCCTCCTGGGACAATGAAGTTGAGTCTGTGTTTTTAGGCGTTGTCTGAACAACATCAGCTTTATTTGTAGGACTGAAGTCACTTTAAAAATCTTTAGATTTTTTTTATGTTTTTTTTTTCAGTATAAAATTTAGCAAATCATTTGTTCCTGCAAACATTTTTAAGTTAAACTCAACTGAGGTACAACATCTTTTTAAATAGCTACTATCACAAAGATCATCCCAAATAAGCCAAACATAGGGACCAAGAGAATGGCAAAACCTATTGCAATACTGATCGAAAAACGCACTGAACTGCTCTTGAAGAACATATTGCATCATTCCCAAGAATGACTGCAAGTCTTCTCATTACAAGGCACCTGAAGGCTGTTAGTTCAGCGCTCTGCAAAGAGGTATCATGCACATTTAAATGTAGACAGTAGCCAGTGAGCTAACGGACTCATCAAATGATCACCTAAGTCCATCTCAAATGTCTGCACAATTAAAAGTACGCGTTCCACACAAGAAATGTGAAACCACTTTCTAATAAGTACTTAAAAAGTGAAAATAACTCACCTTGTTCTCACTGAAATGGCAACCTCGTTACTGGAGTGCAGACTTGTGAAAGACGTAAAAATGCAGGCTGAAAATGCTTTGTGTATACAAAGTGCAAAGGCCTGTGTTTCGTCTGTGAAAAAGAAAGTGGCGCAAATTCCAACACCAGTTATATACTTAAATGATTTAAGCAATGCAACAAAACTAATGTATTAAAGTGGAATTTACTAAAATTGCTTGGTAGAAAGAACAGTGTAGTACTCATATGTTGTTAATAGATAGCAGTTATTTTATTTTTCCATTCCATTCCATTCCACACCATTTTCTTCCGCTTATCCGGGTCCGGGTCGCGGGAGCAGCAGTCTGAGTAGGGAAGTCCAGACTTCCCGGTCCCCGGCGACCTCTTCCAGCTCCACCGGGAGGACACCAAGGCGTCCCCAGGCCAGCTGTGAGACATAGTCCCTCCAGCGTGTCCTAGGTCTTCCCCGGGGCCTTCTCCCGGCTGGGCATGCCCAAAACACTTCACCAGGGAGGCATCCGGACTAGATGCCTGAGCCACCTCAACTGGCTTCTCTTGATGTGAAGGAGCACCGGCTCTACTCTGAGCTCCTCCCGGATGGCCGAGCTCCTCACCCTATCTCTTAGGGTGAGTCCAGCCACCCTGCGGAGGAAACTTATTTCCGCCGCTTGTATCCGCGATCTCATTCTTTCGGTCATGACCCATAACTCATGACCATAGGTGATGGTGGGAACGTAGATCGATTGGTAAACAGAGAGCTTTGCCTTCTGGCTCAGCTCTCTCCTCACCACGACGGTCCGGTACAGCGACCGCATTACTGCGGATGCTGCACCAATCCGTCTGTCAATCTCACGCTCCAACCTTCCCTCACTCGTGAACAAGAACCCGAGATACTTGAACTGCTCCACCTCCTCCACCATTTGACAGCCAACAACTACAAAATAAAATCACATAAAAATCTGTGCCTTATTATATATTAAATTTAAATTAGATTAAAGAAATGCCATTTTTGTGTGCAAGATATGCTTGAAGATAACTTCAGCAATTTTAAAGGCAAAATAATATGCATAAAGTTTGACTTAAGACAGTAAAATACCTACAGGTTCATTACAAAGGGCCCAACTGATGTATGCTCTCTGAAAGGAGGCTCACTATGCTAAACTATCCCTTTTGGGACTTTATATTAGCGGCTTTTGAATGTGTCCGCGCCAGCCTTGTTTAATGATTTACATCATCTACGGTAACACCCTGCAATCAGAAGGTGAGGGTAACAAGAGGAAAACTCCACACCTCTAAAGCAGACATTGTAGATTGCATTGTAAACAGGTCTAACTGCCTCTTTGTGAACTGTCACAAGACGGACGTAACATTGACTTAAAATGTTCAGCTTTATGCAAAACACGTCCCCAGTTGCTTGCAATAAGCTCAGTAAAACCTGACATTTGATCCCATTGGACCCGCAGGAGTCGTAGTTAGAACGTCGGCCTATTTTCTGTCACTAACATTAGATCAGTGAACGCAGAATATTTTTAAAACCTGCACTGCTGGCTAGGTCTTGAGATTGTATCTGATTGGAGCCTGTTGGCATCGGAGTAAAAACATGACTATCATAACACAATTAATGAAGACAAAAGTGGCAACACAAGGCAAAGACTGGGTCGCTAAAATACAAGAGGTCAAGCTGTTTTTTATAGAACTGTTGACCTTCCATATAGCCACTAGAGGACAGTATTGCCTTGAAGACTACAGTCAAACCTACAAACCTACAACCTACAGTACATGCAAAATCAACCTCAAAATCATCCATAAACATTTAATTTCAGTCATATTTAAAAAAAAACTAACACGCTGTACGCTTTTCTATTTGAAATACTGTAAATGGGGGGTATTAGCTTATATCTCCTTATTTATTGGTGGTAGGGAAGGTTATTAGTTACTAGTTACTAGTTACTATTAGTTACTAGACTAGAAGTTACTAGTCGATTTAATAAAGTAATAAATCAAAAATTGTCGTTGTTGTTGTTTTTTTTAAACGGGGAAAAACAACAAAAACGTCTTGTTGAAATTACACCAAAGAAAGAAAAACTTAAGAAGAAGCCTTGAAATAATCAGGAACTAAAAAAAATGCACTAGAAATTAACAAATGAAAGCTACACACTGTTTTTGAATCGGAGTTCAAGAGAACCGAATGCAAAAAAACCCAAGCAATTACGGAAATCAACTCTCAATGAGACTCTTGCACCTGTTGACAGGTATTTGAGGCCACTCCTCATAAGCAAACTGCTCCAACTCTTTGACGAGGTCTGACGAATGCCTTCTTCAGACAGCATGTTTCAACTATTGTTTCAACTGGATTTGAAACAAGGCTCCAAGAAGGCCACTTTAGACAATTTGTGCCCTTGAATGCTTTTGGCTGTGTTTTGGGTCACTGCCTTGTTGGATGACCTTTGACAGAGACCAGGCTTTCGTGACATTTGGAAACACATTTTGCTCAAGAATGTGTTGATTGTCTTGAGATTTCGCTGTACCCTGCATGGTTACAGACCCCCCTGAGTAGGATGCAGCAGCAAAGCAGCCTTAGAATATAACTGAGTTTCCTCCATGTTTTACAGTAGGTATGGTCTTTTTTACCTATTTGCTTCACTTTTGCATCAGTAGACATGCAGATGTGACTTGCAGAAAAGCACCAAATTTTTGCAAAAGCTTTGTTTCTTGTCAATGTGCATTTTGGCAAATTACAGTATTCTTTTTTAATGATTACTTTTGTCAGTTTTTATTTACAAAAGGATACCAATAATTCGATCTGAGTCTGTAACTATTGCTCTAAGTGGGAAAAGCAGTACGTCAATAGCATTTTTATTTCAGCATACTATCACATTTATTATACACTGAACATTAAAGAAAACAGAGCTTGGCAGAGGCAACCTCAAAAATGCAAATACAGTAATTTCTTAACTATGTTTCATAATATGACCTGCAAAAAATACTTTAGGCGTGGCAGTCAATTTCTTCCTATAATAAAGTTGTATAAGGAAGTAATCGTTTGGAACTTCCATCTTAGTTCAGCAACATTGCTTTGATAGCTGAAAGGCTTGTGTTTACATGAGCTAACTGAATATTCCAACTCTGGCTGGCATTACAAAAAAAAACTGAAGAGATAATATGACTTTAAAGTTGCATCATGGAAAAAAATTGAGGCACAAAGAAATGCTGCATTGTGAGCGAGTAAATCACTAATAATTGCACCTTTGCAAAGAAAAGGGCCTTTTATTTCTTGAAATATGGTACCCTTCATTACTTTGTTTGTGTAAACGTAATATATGGGCCTATTTCTTTCTCCAAAGTATTCATTCAAAGAAAAGAGCTGCATGTGGAATTACCGTGAGAAATAAAGTGAGAGTGTCCCCGTGTGACCTGGTTATGATCAGTAAAGGCTGCTGTCATCAGATACAGTCGTCACAGTCATTAAAGGCCAACTGAAAGCACTCTGCACAACCTTTTATGTTTTGTCTTTTACAAAAACCAAACCACAGTTGTTCATTGTTGTGCTATATAAGTGCAAACCTTTAATTTTTGGGGGTGTGCATGACATAAGAATAGTCAATGTAGATATCAATATCAGTCTGTCTGTCACTATAGTTGCCCTTCTCTTTTTCTTTCTCTTGCAAAGGGACAGAAGAGTTAGGAGTTGGACATGTGCCAAAAGAGGCCGGCACGCCATGCAGCTGAAACTTTTACAGAGCAGCCGGAAGAGAAGAAAAAAGAGCAAAGGATCTTTCCTCCTCCCTGTCTGAGTTTGTCTGCCTCAGCACTTATTCCTTGTTATAGCCATACTGTATGTGCCCGCCTTCTTTGGCAGGGGGTAATTGTAGGACTGGAGGATCGGACAGGAGGGGAGGGGAGAAGCTGGCTGGGTACTTTGGGTTCAGAGAGTTCAGCTGAAGAGAGAAATAAATTCATAAACAACAAAGGAGACGTGACGTCAGGTTTGAGGGGCTGTCCGAGCTGCTGGCTGACTGTGAGCATTGGAAGAACTGGATTGTTAGTTCCACATGTTTGTGTTGTGTTGTGTGTGTGTGTGTGTGCGTGTGTGTGTTTGTGTGAGAGTGTTTGAGTACAGTCCAGCTGTGTGTGCGTGTGCGTGTGTGTGTGTGTGTGTGTGTTCCCCATCTCTGAGAAACAACTCACATGGAGTTTAAGCAAAGAAAATGGACCAGTGTTTCCTGTGTTATCTCCTTGGTGAGTGCCTTGTAGAATAGAAGAACCCTGCATGTGTTTTTACACCAAAAAGTGTGGTTTAAGTGAATTTTTGTCAAGCGGTTGTTACAAGGAGGGGAAAAAACAATAGTTTCCTGCTTTTTTCATTTTTAAAAATGATGTCAGCTCCACCGTGAACTCAGATTGGTTGGCCAATACGCTTCATGGTCAGTGATTGGTCCGCAGACAGGCACACAGAAGGTGGATTTATATTTCCACGAATGATTGAGGTCATTCGGAAGCGACGACTACTCACTGCATTTAACTCTTTTGTTGGCTGCAATTTGGAATTTTTTAAACTTAGATTCTTTTGACTGAGTACCCTGTAAAATTCCTCCCGTGCCGTGTGGCTGACTAGAATGAAGAATGTAGCTGAAGTTCACTTTGGGCCTAGAAATCTTTGACCACAAATGTCCATCTGTTTATCATTGGACACAAAAGGCAGCGTGGCCATTGCTGTCCTGTTGGTCTTAGTGAATATGTCGAGGGTGAGCAATGTGGCGCGAGACCGTCTCTCTCGCCATCTGTCTGTTGCTGCAGGATAGTGTACGGGCAGAACAAGACGAGGTGTGTCTGGGATGATTAACATACAAATGCTCGCCGGCTTCTGTGTTGTGTCACTGTTTTTGCTCACAGCAATTCATGTGACAATTCTTTCTACTCTTCCTCCCTCTCTGAATCCTTCTCTTTCTGTTCACCCTCTCTCACAACAGCATGTCCCTCCCTTCCTCTTTCTGTGTCTCTCCACCCGCCCTCCCTTCACTCGCCTTCCCTCTTGGCAGCAGTGCCAAAGTGGGCAGGCAGACGGAGGCAAACACAGCACAGGCCAGAGCAGAGGGCGATCCAAAGGCTGGCGAATTGATAATATGGATGTTTGGAACTGTCCAGGGTCTGTTGTGTTGTTGTTTCTGTTTCTATTTTCAACGACGCGTTGCGAGCTTGTTCAGGCACCGTGTTCTGTTTCTTGTGCACAGTGTGCGCGTTTCCGATGTGTGTTTGTAGGGCTATGAGAGAGCAGACGTCCCTCTTGTCACCCTGTGCATGAACAGGCGCACTCACGCCAGGAGGAGGGGATTGTGGGAAAAAGGGGTGTCGCTCTCAGAGGGTGTGCTCTACTCCTCTCTTTTCCCTTCTTCCCGCCATCACGGCCTTCTTCTCCTCCAGTCCTCCGGCCCAGGCAGCCGCTCAGATACAGGCTCCAGGTATTTTTCCTTTTTATCCTGAAACACCTCTTGCTGTCTCTTTCACTGCCTTATAATGTCATTCTCCTACTTCCTCTGTCCTTTATCACAATCTTTGTCCCATAAACATGTCTGGCATCGTCAGATGCCACGCCGTACGCCGCCATTTTGACTCCATGGGCATAGTAGGAGAAACTTTTCCCGCCCTCGGAGGGACACCTTGACTCCTTGCTGCCCGTCTTCTGCCTTTCCCACTTTCTGGGCTCTCCTTATTTGTGTTCTTATTCCCGTGCCTGTCTGCTGTGAGGTGACGGAACAATCATTTTATGGCTTTTCGTTGTGAACAGGTGTCACTATGTCCATATGTTGGCGCAAGGACAGGTCTTGCTCGTTAACTTTTCAAAAGCGTGGCCAAAGCATGGGGGTTCCTCTCATCTTCAGGTCAGTCCGAGCTGGCGAAGCCGCTTGGTGGGTCTCTTAACACCTTGGGCAGTTGTGATAAGTAATACAATGTACCATATTTCTCATTCCCCTCACTATTTGCACTTTCGTCTTTGACTCAGCAATATGGCATTTGTTTAAAATGAACACGCGTTTGTGCTTTGTGCAATCTAGAGCAGTGACTAGCTTGTGGAAGGTGGGCAAAGGTGGGTGTAATGTTTGTCTTAAACACTGGGGGGGTCATTGATGCAGACACTGAGTAGACACGAAGACTAAGTCAGGTCAACATAGCTAACACAGTAAAGTCCAGTTTTATAAGCAAAAAAGTCATTTAAAATGTCATTTTTTAAGACAAAACATGACCAGTGAGATATAAAATAACCGAATAGATGATCTCATATTAAAGAAGGTATATATATATATGCACACACACACACCCACACATACATATGTGTGTGTGTTCAGCACCTTTTGTCTCAGTAGCATTTATTGCTAAGATGGCACCATGATGCCATGTGTTCAAGAAAGTTCAAATAAGGGCGGGCGCCATGTGTCTCGGTTCAGTTTGTGGCTCTATTACTGTGGATTTTGTCACATCAGCCCCCGTCAATTGCTCACTTTTGGCATTAAAATGTAAATTCATTCCTTAAGATGAGAACACATTTATAAGGCCATCATTTTAAGATTGGCATATTGTGAGAAATATGAGAAGAAAATGCTCAGTGAGAAGCTGAAAAAGAGAGATAACATGGGTGCATGAGATAGGAAGAGAGATGGGAGTGGTAGAGCTCCCTCCCCGCCCCCTCGTGTGTCCTTAGATGAACTTAAGAGTGTTTCCTTATTATGTTTCTCCTTGAGGCAGTCAGGCTAACTTCCTGCTTGAAGCTGATTGGTTGATATCTTGGCTGGCCTGTCACTGTTTGCAGCAAGGCAACAGGAAGTTTTTGGCCCCACACAGGAAGCTGCAGCTGTGTCATGCTGTTCATGCCATATATTTATCTATATACTGTACAGTGTGTGCGCAATTGTGCCTACCCTGCATACCCTACCTACCCTGCAAAGCATCGATGCAGAAACATGTGGGCGTGTAGCAACTTGCCATCAGGCCAGGCATCCATGCCATCAGAAGCACTGAAACCATGGTAACTGCACATTTTATTTGGATATCATAAAATGGATTTATAGGCTGAACATTAAATATAGTTTAAATGTACAATTTGTACAATTTATGTTTACATTAAATATATACAATAACAAACAATTCTAACATAAAACGCTTCAATTGCAAATTACCCTGTCAGGCTCACATACAGTAAATAAAAGACCAGCTGAGGGTTTGCTCTGCCAGCTTTTAAAAATACAGACTTACTTAAGCAAGTATCTCTGTTTGAAAGGATGGTAGGGCAATGTGATAATGAACACCCGAGAGCATTTCACTCCCACGTTATCTGACTCACTCTATCTTTTCTATCAAATGTCCTTACTGAGACGTTTGCCAGGCATTTGTATCCATTAGTCTCACACGAGTGTGTGAAGCCTTCTGTGGAGCAAGACATGTTCGCAGAGCATTGGAAGTATTTCCATGAATTAACATGTAGTAAAGCAGATGTGCTGAGCTTACTGTTTAAGTCAAACAATAGTTGGGAATACGCATTTGTGTGCTCATGCTTTCTTGCGTGCACAAATGTGTTTCAAACTGTTCCGTTTCAGACTGAGGCTATAAAAAACATTAGGAGCAGGCGAATGCCAAGTGGGCATTGAGGAAGCTCAGGACGTCCTTCTCTGTTCAAACTAGGCAGTCGCAGTTGAATTTTGAAGCGAGGCATTCCATAGTGAATGGGAAAGACGGGACAAAAATAAGGTCAGTATGGTAACTCTGGACTGTGCACCATGACAGAAACACCTCCATTTTGGTCATCTTAACAGCAGGGATTCTCTTATTCATCCAATTATGTGGCATTCTTCCTGTGCCAACTCTGAATCCCCCGCCCCCGCCTTCTTCCCTCCCTCATTGAGATTCTGCCAGGCACACAGACACTGTCCATACGTGGAACAAAGCTTGGACAGAAACAACCAGACCAAAAGATTGAGAAGGACACACTCAAGAAGCTTTAGCAGTCAGCTGGTGTGGTGACGTGTGGTGAGAAAGAAGGTGTAAAATCTGTAGTCATGAAAAATAAAAACTTAACAATGATAATATCAAATAAATACAAATATTAGTCCAATAATTTGTGTTCTCAATGTATTTACCACGTATTTCCATAAACTTTTAACATTTGCTTGAGTAAAAGCTCCTGCACTTTCACATTTCTTGATCAAATACAGGACAGGAAGCCGAGGTGTGGCAGCGGCGAGCCGGACCGAGCCTCTAAATGCGCTATCAATCACAGACTCAACTGGGTTGCTTGGCGTGTGCCAGTTTCTGTTTCTCAGCATGTTACCAAGATAATGTTTGCAGAAAAAATATACACCTTAACTTTCTACTGCCTGTGTAATGTCCTCAATGTAATGTATGACAGCATTATTTCTCGCTCATCAGAGAATAAAACCACAGACAGAAGGCAGACGGTGCTCTGCCACACCAGAAGGGGGCATTCTTTGAAATAGTCATTGCCTCAACAGCCATGAACCCCACTGCACATTCCTAGTCTTGTATTTATACCAACACGATCGACATTATTTCATTTCAATCCATCCTTCTTCTATGCTGCTTATCCTCACTAGGGTCGCAGGGATATGCTTTAGTCTGTTTTATTCTTTTCTTTTCTTTATTTGATAAGGACAAGTCTATACATTTTACATGTCATATACTATAGCACTATAGCCAGGGCTAAATTGTAACGCTCTTCCTGTGACACATCTTGACTGCTCTGCTAATGTTGATGCAAGGTGACAGTTTAAACCTGCTTTTTTCACTTTAGCAGACATGACAATTTGGGCGGTCGTTTGTCTGAAACTTTGAGAGATTTCCAGAAGTTTTGAAATCCTCAAGGAAACACGGCACATCAGCCGCCACAAATTAAATAAAAGCAGGGAAACTGCCATCAGATGACGAACATATTGTGTTTGGACAGAGCAAAGGGGAACCGCTGGAAGGTAACTAAGAACCAGCAAAAATATTATGGGTTTCTTGTCTTTATGTAAGTAGAGTAAATAAAGTCATCATTTGACAGATTCAAAGACAGGCAGGCTGACAGAAAGATGAGATGAATTCAACAAACCATGTGTCTTACTTTTGTTTTCATCAAATCCAGGAAGGTGTCACTCTGGCTTGAAGCACATTTACTGTGTAGCTGTTGACATACAAAACTACTTGACTGTCCCAGTGGTGTCATGTAAACTGACACGCCAGGTGGTTTTCCTCACAAAAGAGATTTTCACAAATCCATCTGGGAAAGAGCTGAAAGAAATTGTTTAGAAAAGAGCAAGCATTCAGAGGATGATAGACGATTCTTTATGAGTAATGACACTCTAAGGGCAAAAGTAAAGAAAGTAAGAATGGAGAAAAAATAGTAGTCGGACCCATCTTTACACTCTTTGGAAAGACTTTCTCAAAGAACATTTGTGAGGTCAAAGTTCATTGATGTTGGACGACAGGGCCTGGCTCATTGGTGTTGGTGTACTTTATCACAACAAGCTGTCAGGTAACAGCTCAATCATTGCCTAAAACAATGCGGAATGGTCGAGGTCATTATTTGACTGCCAACAAGAATATCAGTTTGAATGACTGACTGACTGTCAAGACAACAGAACAGCCTACAGTTGTTAATGGACTCAGATGCAAGTAGTTGCAATTAACCCCGAAGAGGAGTATTCTATGCATGGTTGTTTAGGTTGTTTATGTATGTTTTGACACATGGCTCTAGTCCAGTGGTACTCAGTTATTTTCTGGTATTAGGGGCCAGCAATGTTGTTGCCCCCCCTCCCGTTTGAAATACCCTGACAACTGATAATATGTATTTATCTGTATAAACTGAACTTGAAACTGAAAGCAGGAAAATGCAACAAAATAAAGATTTGTGAAGTGCATACAAGAGTCAAATTGCATGTTGAGTATAACACATTTGGACATATTGGCAGATTTACACAATATTGAAAGTACATCCAGCTTCTCGCGGCCCCCCTAAGGGAGCACGCCCCACTATTTAAGAACCACCGATCTAGTCAAACACATTGTTAAGTCCTCTGACCCATATTTCCCCGCTAGTGCAGTGTGTCATATAAATATTAGTCTATTCATCTTTTGTGGAACACAGCTCCAGTCAGGGGACATTGTAGATGCTTGTAGATGTGCCACTGGCACAGTTGCAGGGATGGGCATGATGCCAGTGCACCCTCCGCCTGTCTGGTTCTCGAATAAGACTGAAAGAGTCTATGCATGTTAATAATGGGCTAGTCTGGACCAACTCTCTGGAGTCTGGCTACATGCTAATTTACATGTGTCATGTAGCTACCAGATGTTTTTGACTATGTGAGCCCAGGTTAGACACTCATTAACCCTCCAGTTTTTGCCACGTTAGCTGCTCGACCTTTATTCAGTGGATGATTAAGGGTACAGAAGCGCAGAGAAATGAATGCGGTGTTTACAGCTTTCCGTTCCTGTGGCCGTGACTGTGTCGCCTAAGCGAGTTGGCTTTGTCTCACCATTTGGCACAAGATCGAGTCTCCATTACACAAGACACAACAGCAGCGCTTTCTTTGTCAAGAGACACCGTAACGGAACACATATTTGCCAACGATGTTTTAATGCAGACCTAAAATGGCCGGTGTGCGAGTCGCCATTTTGTGTTTCCTTGTTTTGTTTTGGGGGACAGAATCCCTGCCTTGTGTTCGATCTGAGGCAGCTGGTGGCAGCCATGTTTGCAGGCGTGTGCGTGTACCTTTATCTAAGCAGCCTGCCTACACAGGGATAGCCTACTGGAATGAGCTCGGATTTTGGCAAAAAACGGAAATGAATTCCTGGCACCGAGATGACTATTTTTTTTCTTTTTTCTTGCTTTCTCTTGCGATCACATGCCAGACTCTCAGGAAGCCAGTGTGGGTGTGTAGCTTATTTGGCTTTCACACATTCTCTAGATATTAAATGGGTGCTCATGCTTTTGATATCTTGTCATCAAACGGATACCTTAAAGTTGATGAGATCTGCAGTGAAAAAGCTTGACTCATTGCAGAGGAGGAGCCAGTATCGCTGAAGGAGTGATATACACTTCATTCTCAGCACTGATGAGTGATGATTTTGAACCTTTTCAGGATGGAACCTAAACAACAAACTTTATACTAGTATTATTACTGTCACTAGTGATAATAAACGCAGTTGTGATTATTGATTTAGGTGGAATGTATGATTTTGTTTCTTCAGTCTGACTTGAATGCATTTGTCACTGACCCGCTTATTGTGTGTTTCTCTGTACCATTACAGAAGGGTGACCTTGATGGCTGCACCATCATGAGGCAACATGAATGCTGCCCTTGGGGCTGAGGTAGTAGATTGAATAGTTGTAGGGGCTGCGTAGCCTCTTTTTAGGTAACTATACAATCTACTGTCTTTCCCAAGGAGACAGTTTGATCAGCCAAATCCTCCCCCAGGTGACTATATGGCAATGTCCAATCACAGCACAGGGAAGGCAGCAACTCACATAACATTTCTTGTTGTGCATTACTGTGTTAGCTCCCGAGTAGTATGTTATATTACTTGGAAAGTGAATGTTTTTTCCTAAACTGGGCTTTGTCAGGGTGAGGTAGTAGGTTGTATAGTTTGGTGGGTGGGTCTGCACCCTGCTCAGGTGATAACTATACAGTCTATTGCCTTCCTTGAGCAGCTCAAAGACAACTAATGCAAATTAGTGTGCATTTCTTTGTATATGTCACGTAATTAACTTTTTAAGTTGATAAATGTCAATAAAGTCCTACTTTGGAAGTGGGTGGACTTATCTTTGTAGCGGGGTCATATGTCCGATGGCCGGTTTTGCGCGCCCCCCAGTGGATAAAAGGTAACACTGCAAATACCACTTCACTCCACTCTTTGTGTGTCCTCGTCCTGTAGGTCAACTAAAATGACAAGTGTTTAGTGCAATTGTAATGGTTAGAGTATGTTATTATGCAAAATAATAATACCTGCAATATTCAGCTGCCGCCATGATTAGTCTGGCCCAAGAGGCAATGTGTACACTCTCGTGTATCTGTTGTATTTGTGTGCGTGTAAACACGAAACATGGGAATTAAAAGCTTTCCATTAGGCGTTGGGGACATGTGGGCACACCCGTAGGCTCAGGAAAAAATTCTTACATCATCTTCGTAGAAAGCAAAAGTTTAAATAACGTAGAAGCGTCGTCAGCGTGATCACCTTCATTCATTTGGCCACCAGCAGACAGTTACGCGCACGACTGCCTCCTACAGGAGAGGGGTGAAATAGCAACTCCCATTAAGAAAATTCATGGAAAAATAGAGCTTTGGTCTGATGACAAAACAAAAAAACGTTTAAACGTAGCCTCCTTGATGAAGTTAACTAAAAACTACTGTGTCTCCAAAACATAACTTGTTTGATGACTATTTTTGTATATACATTTTTTTTTAATTATTCTCTTTTTATTTCCACATGTATTTCCTAATTATTATTTTTGGCAATCCTGTGATTGCTTTCATCATTGTCTGTGATGTATAAGATAACCCAATTTAGATATTTAAAATAAAAAAATAAATAAAAAGTGAAATACTATATAAATACACTAACCTAAAAATAAAAGTCATGCAAATAAGCCAATACATACTGTGCTAAGTTATAAATACAGCCATCAACATCAAACAATTTTAACAATCACAGGGTTTGCACGCAATAACACTTTATGCCACATATACACTATTCAATAAATACATTAAAACAAATAAAATATATACAAAAGCTATATGAATTACTTACTAGGCCTATCACAATAATTTATTGATTAATGGACAATTGATTAATTGAACAATGAATTGATGAATTTGATTTGATTTTATTAATGTTACAATTTAAAATTGACATGTGCATGCATGCATGTTGCCTTTACTTGTTTTCAGTTGGATGACAAGAGGGTTCACTCTGCATCTGTCTGTGTGCATTGGTGATACAGTAGAAGGAACGGAGAGAGTGAACCTTCCTCCCAGCCACTCAGCCTCTTTGTCCCAGTACTTGGAGGCCCCGGCTCCTAGTGAGTGCTTGCTAGCAGCAAGTTAGCCTCTTGAGCAATCACACGGTAACATGAATTAAGGCACAAAAGCAATGGTTTCTAAGGCAAATGCCACAGCCCTGTGTGGGAATATTTTGGTTTTAAATAGAACCACCAAGGTAAGGCGCATGATGGCCGACAAACTGATATGTCGCATTTGTTCAAATGTTGTGACAAGACGGGGAATACGACAAGTGCAGCAAAGCTTCATCCCGGCATTCAGTGCTCACTGAGGTGTTTGACCGGCAAAAAAGAAAACACACAGACAGTGTGACAGACACTATGCACCTTACGGTTGAAAAGCCAACATTTTTGGAAATATTACAAATGTTTGACAGACTGTATGGATTGCCTGGAGAACGTACATGTACAAGTCACAAACAGCACTTCCGGAACTGTACACCCGAGTGAAAGAAATCGTGGACATCAGAAACATTGCATTTTATTCCGGCACCACAGATATGTGGTCCAGCTCAAATATAACCCCCTACATGAGACACTACAGGACTGTGTGTGTGTCTGGGTTTTTTTTATTGGAGTGTTTTTTTTTGTTTTTTTTAACAGATATAAGTTGTATTTTTTATGGCATCACAAGAGTACCAAAATTAAACAAATGATAGTGAGAGACGTTATTTCCTGTGTGTGACATTTTTCCGGTCACCCATTGAAACATAGCTACTACATAGCCACTGCAAGCAGGAATCGTGTGATCAAGTATGAACTAGTCACCCTGGAGAGATGGTGGGTGGGGGACAGTATTGCCTTTGCTTTTATATGACAGCTTGAGCCATCAAGTAAATGCAATGACAAAAAGCAACTGGAACAGACAAAAACAAAATGGAAAAACAAATACTTTTGTTTTCATCTGAAGACAGTGTCTCAGTTGACCTGCAGACAGGACAAGACCTAAATGTAGAAGTGGAAAGCCATGACCACCAGGGCTACCACAACACAAAAGTTGAAGAGACAGGAAATAGAATGACGAGTGCAGAATTCTACAGGGAGAATATTGTTATTGGGCATTCTTTTAATTGTAAACTATATCTAGTCATAATGTCCACTTGTTTCTGATGTTGTGTCCACTAAATGTAAGTAGTTGTTGTCTTCGCCAGTTTGTTTTAGTGAGTCTGGAAAACCAAAACAGACCAAGAAACAAAAAAAAATGGTTTGAAAGTGTTTAATATTATGATTCTTATGACCAAAATTCATATTAAGCACAAATAAATGCTAACACCCATAGATCTTCTGACAACATTTTAACTACAAAACTCGGTTAGAAAGCTGCACACACACAAACCAAAATCTATCAGGAGATTAGAAGAGGTTCTACTTATAAAGTAGATATCTTGCAACAATCTATCAGATTTACATTGTTTTCACTGGCATCTTACTTTGCCTATAAAATACTCGGTATTCATTTTTTTCTATTCAGTCAGTAAAAAAGACATGATTTCTGTACACATATACAGTTATGTGAAATAATTAAGACACGCCATTTTCTCCCAAAAGCGGAGCACCCAGTATTGTATTATACTGAGTGCATGCCAGCATGTCTGCCTGACCACAAGCCATAATGTGTCACAAATGTCATTTACACTCATGTGATAAAATGACATTCATTTTATCACATGACTCCATCATACTTCCTACACTGCACTTGAGTCTCCTTGTAGGCCTCTCAGTGTCTTCTCATCAAACCGATAGGTCAGTTTTCTTTTCACCTTCTGGATTTCGCCCGTGCGGGAATAATTCCTCAGTGCCCGCGCCATTTTCTGGTACGTCATTGTCTTGCGGTTCCCCTTTCGGCGGCCCCATATCTCTGCCAGGTGCTCTTTGTTTTGGGAGGAAAACTGAAAGGTGCCAGAGGATGACTGGACCCACCAGATGCAACTTCGCATCAAAGGTGTTTGGAGCATCTCAAACAGGAACTGGAACAAACGCTCCTTCCTCTTTCCTAAAAAAGATGAAGGGGATGTTCTTGAGGATTAATAAATCACAGCCGATGGAAAGAACATAGAAAGAAGGCGGGTGATGTCCTGCAAAGTGGTTCTACCTGACATCGGAGCAAGAAGCAACGAGTCTTTGTTCTGTCTTCCCTCATTATCAGAGGACGAAGAAGTGGCATCATGGTATTCTTGGTACTGGGAAATACTAAACTGAGAGTCTAAGTCAATGCATGTAGAATATGCAACGTGATTCTGGAACAAACATACGATCACATGTTCACGTAGTTGGTTGGACATATGAAATCATACTGACTTGTGTTCGTGTGGGAGGTTTGGAGGGGTAAGGAGACAATGCACACATTGAAATTGCCATCTTTTGTAATGGCCAGAAAAGTCATTTAACTTAAAGTTAGTTCAATTTGAGTGAAAATTGCCACAAATATCTATCTGAAACACATTTTAGCTACTGCACTGTGATTCTAGATTAGGGCTTTTTAATGTGTGATGCAGGCCTCTCTTGGTGGGTGCCGGGAGACAGTAGAGGTGCAACAGTTTCATGAAAATGTTACTTATCAAACCTGCTAAGATAACTTTAGTATGTCTTTAAAGACAAAATTAAGAGATTTTAGTTCCTATACTCAGAGCAAAAAACACCACAAACTTTGCTGAAATATTGAGTGTGTAGGAGACGCCCCAACTGTATTATACACACTGTCCCACACTTGAAAAGCCCCGGTCTAAATTACAAATTGTTCTTCATTTCCCAAATGACAAAGGCATTGGTGAATGTGTGCTTATTTATAATGTGATTGGGACTTACCCACTGTTTCTGATGGGGACACAGCCAGGCTGGTGGTAAAGCTTGTGGTTCATGTTCCTTATTCGGTGTGTGAGCACCACAGTGCCACTCATAAGCATACTGACCAGACCAGTTATTTTCTTCAGAGAGGCAATCAAAAGTCCAGAAACATAATTTAACACACAGCTACATGAGCTATTTCATAACGACATGGTGAGCGCACACTCACCTATGATCCTAGTGCTGTGCTGGGAGTGCACATGTTGCATCTCGTTGGTCAGAAGTGAGGTGTGTGTGTGCGCAGGCTGGATCTCCAGTGAATGCTCTTGCAGGTATTCCTCAATGACCTCAAGGTCCACCTCAGGGCAGGAGGAGGGCGCCGCTACACCCCAGAATCCGCATCCTCCTCCAAGCCTGACTTCAGTCACCAACGCCATCTGCCGAAGAATAAAATGAAACTTTTTGTTGTTGTTGTGGTAAACTGTAATGCCACTAGAAGCAATATAGTTACCATTGTTCTAAGAATCACCTGTTACAAAATATTTACTGTTAACATCATTTGACTATATTCTGTTATAGAACAAATGTGTTGCACTCCAGAATGACCCATACATTCAGAATTTGCATCAACTCAACCTGGTTTGCTTGCTTAGTGGATATGTTCCAGCCACAAACACTGTAACTATGTGTGTTTTAATTTGACTATCAAATGTATGCAAGTGTTTATGACGCACCAACCCACAGGTAACATTCAGAAAACTGTATCTGGTACTCTAGTCTAACTAATGTTTCACCCCAAACATTTTTCAGAAAAACCCAAACATGCATACATTTATCACATAACTCAAACATAACTCACCGTTTCCGTTTCCGCCAACATAATTTAAGGTAAGCCTGGAAAAAGAAAAAAGTTGTGATCAATTCAGTCTATGACTGATTAACAGTGATAAAAAAGATCACCTTATCAAATTGGAGATGAACTCCAGAATCAAGCACGACGCTGCGTTGTCCTCACACAGTCAGAGGCTGAGGCATCAAAAAGCTCACCTGTAAGATGCTCTGCCTCACCTGAGTGTCACCTCTTTTATAGTCTTGGCAGACACATCCTCCTTTGGCTTACCCTGGCCAAGCCCATTTGGACTAAAGTGTAGATAAAGTGGGTGTGTTTTGACTAATCACGATTGATTCAGGTTTGGTTTTAGAAGTACAGTGGATCCCTGCAGATTCACGATTCAGCAATGGCGACCCCATTGTGGATATTTGGTTTTTTTTTCTCTCTGAAAAAAGGCTGTTTTTTTAATAACCTAAGCCGGCAATAATCGGAGTATCGCCTTCTCTGTTATAACCAAAGCCTTCCCAGCAGGTGGTGAACCCTGCTAATTTTGCAAAGGGGACATGAATCACTTTGGCATAGTGTTGTTGAGTTGAGGGTCTCCACAGGTTTCAAATGTAAATTGTAAGACTAATAACGACTTTCACATCCATACTGGCACAAAAGTACAAAAGACATGACGGAAAATCGGAGGTCTGGAATTACTTAGCAAGAATATAAATCGTTTCACAGCTCATTCACACTAGAATACAAACTGTTTAACCTTACTAAAACCACCAGAAGCCTCTCTACTGTGAACCAATTTATGTTTCCATTGACCACCTTCAGCCACGTATTAAAGTGTTAAACATGCACTTAACTCTCTTATTCAAGTAATTTGGCTCTGCTGTGGTCTTTCGTTGAGTCCTCTGCTGCTATACCACGCTGCAACACACTGCAGTGCGCACAAAACATTTAAAAGCAAGACTAAAGTTTATGCATTTGTTTTAAATAATATTAACATTGTTTGTCTGCTATTGTTTCAGATTATCAAACAAATTTAAATATTAGGTCAATGACAACACAACTGAACACAAAATGCAGTTTTTAAATGAAAATTGTTATTAAACTTCTAAGGGAGAAAAAACATCCTACAAATCCTACATACCTACCTAGAGGGCTTTGTGTGTCTGAGAAGTGATCTTGATAAACCCCAAGATCTTTGGGACAATACTCTGTGGTCTGATTCTTTGGAAGGTGTGTATATCCTATTAAATCTGGCATAAAAGTAACGCTGCATTTCAGAAAAGTAACATCATACAACCAGTAAAATATGGTGGAGGTAGTGTGATGGTGTGGGGCTGTTTTGCTGCTTCAGGGTCTGTAAGACTTCCTGTTATAAATGGAATGAATTCTGCGATCTACCAAAATATTCTGAAACAGAATGTCCAACCATCTGTTTGTGACCTCAACCTGAAACCAACTTGGGTTCTGCAGCAGGACAATAATTAAAAACAAACCAGCAAGTACCTCTGAATGGCTGAAGAAAAACAAAATGATGACTTTGGGGTGGCCTAGTCCAAGTCCGGACCTGAATCTAATTGAAATGCTGTGGCATGACCTTAAAAAGAAGGTTCATGCTGGAAAACACTCCAATGTGGCTGAATTACAACAATTCTGCAAAGATGAGTGGACCAAAATTCCTCCACAGTGCGGTAGGAGACGGAATGCAAGTTATTGCAAACGGTTCATTGCAGTTGTGGCTGCTAAGGGTGTCCTAACCAGTTATTAGGTTTAGAGTGCAATCGCTTTAAAAAATAAAATAAATAAAAATGTCCCTTAATAATAAAACGTTGAATTAAAAAACTGCATTTTGTGTTCAGTTGTGTTGTCATTGCCAAATATTCAAATTTGTTTGAAGATCTGAAACATTTAAGCGTGACAAACATAACAAAAAAAAACATAACAAATGTATGTGCACTTTAGCAGTCAATATGTTACATGTAATGTTGAGATGAATTGTAATGTCGAAAACAAAGAAAAATAACAATGTCAGACCTTACCACAATTACTGGTAGATTACATGCTATGATGTCAGATAATTACTGGCACCAGTATCGTGTTCGCCCCATTGATGTCATACTTGACATTTTATGAAGATTTTGTCTCAAGTGAGGATGTTGAGATTTGCTATTGTTATTTCTGCAGATGTAGATGATTTCCCCTAGTTCTTTTACATTCAGAGGCATTTACACTGACACACTGAACTTACAGAAACTAATAAAAATACATCAAAACAACAAAAAAAAGACGATACAAAAGAAAGTGTGATTTATGATATTGATACCTATTATTAGACACCAGATTTAAATTAATGCAAGTCTCCTGGTATTGTTGGCCTATTTTTTTTAAATCACCTATCCAGTTCACCCACAACTTCTACTAAAACCAAATGAAGAAAATGTTGCAGTCATACAAGTTATGGCAATTGGCTTAATCTGTGGTATGTGCACGTTGTGTCTTTTCGTTCATCTCCTAGGACCGATGACGATGATGATCTGAGGTGTATTGGGAGAGGCAGGTCATATTTACAGAGTGAATTTTTTACACCCAGGTTATTGCCTCTGTATGATAAAAACTCAATAACATCACCACCTTTATGGCTTAAGGTTGTCTAGGTTTAGAACAGAAATTCATCACATTGAATTATTACCCCAGATCCAACAATAACTAGAAGTGGAAGTTTTGTACACTTGGGCCACATTATTAGGTATACCTGCATTTCTCACAGACCCAAATGCTCCATAATTAACATGCACCATGACCGACATGCTGCACTGAAAACATGTATGTACAGTATATACCACTATATTCACTTTATATTACATTATATTTAGGCCTTACATATTAAAAAATGGACTAAGAAAATTCGATTTTTCAAGGAAGGTCACAAAAGTATAGTGACATTAGTGTAGCAGAAGTTACATTTGTTAAAGTGGTGGTTCCAGGCGTCGTGGTTTGTGGAAGGAAACCCCCGATGAATAGGTTCCGGCTCCATTTGCCATCATGTGAATAAACTAGATAAGAAAAATGTAATACGTTTTTACTCACACTCCTAAAACTGTAGACAGAGCTCAAGCAAGAACTCCAGCCTTGGATTGTATTCTATATTCTACAGAAAATCGAGGTTGTTTACTGGAAATCCTTAGAAGCTTGAAAAACATGTTTGGAAAAACCCTGAGTGCTGCAATGAACTGAGTGACGGTTAGAGTTGGTATAACTTAGTTTGCACCTGGAGCAGTCAAACAAGGTGATAAAGCCAAGTGACATTTGACCCTCGTCATCGGAAACACACAAAGAGACATGGACAAGTGTATCATTTATTCTTTATTCTGGGGAAGAACAAAAGTTCTCAATCCAGTGACAGGAATTCATTTAATATTGGAAACTGACCACAAGATTCAATTTTGCACTGGGTAGGCTGGAATTATTTTATATTTTCTCATCAAAACTACATCAAAGAATCACTGAAGATTGAGAGGCTGAAAAGAAGAAGAAATTCAGAAAGTGCGGCCGATTGTCAAATTGTAAACCACCAATCAGCTAGTGGCTTTTAGTGTCAACATGTTTTCTCAAAGATTGTATTTGATTGATTTTATGTTTTGCTGTGGTTTACTTCTTTTTACACTCATGTGCCAATGTTAAAACATGAGATGATCATCCACAATCCTTGAATCAGTGACCAACTAAAAAGAAACATCCAATGAATGCACGTAACGGGACACACCTATTCCTAAAACACCTATTAAAACTGTTAAAGCTATTCAAACACCTCCAAAAAACCTCCGTCAAAGTTTTATGCTTTTATAGACATTCTGCAACCATGTACTCACAGGCAAATTCATGATAGCTAACTTTGTAATACTTACAGTATTAATTGCCGTACTTTGAGTCATTTGAAGCCTTACCAGAACTTCCTTCCTGGGCGTATAGATTTCACATAGCAACATAGAAACAAATGCTACACCTTGCAATAATTTTAACAAACTCAAAAACAAAAAAAAACACAGCAGTGGTAGCAGCACCGATATGTAGAGTTACCTTTCGGTAGTGGACTGAGGCTTTGTGAGTGAGGCGCTGTCAGTGGTGTGGCAGTTATGTGTGTTAGAGCTAGTTGCTAACCGGCAAGTAGCTAGCCAGTTTGGTGTGGCGAGGGGACACTACACCACTAAAGTATTTCTTTGGTGTAACAATGTTAATAACAGTAATAACAATGCTGTTGTAGCTTGATTAATATGCAGGTAACAGTATTTAAATGAAGCATTGTTAGCAGTTTTTGGAGGTTTTTTTCAGAAGGCTTTACTGGCAGAATTCCTCACTGCCTCTTTTTTATCTGTTTTTATATCTTTTTATATTATAATATATATATATATATATATATAT
>QODF01000160.1:85969-101931 GCA_024372805.1 Oostethus manadensis
CCGTTAGTCGAACCTCGGTTAGAGGAGCTGCAATGTGGTTTTCGTCCCGGTCGCGGAACACTGGACCAGCTCTACACCCTTGCAAGGGTACTCGAGGGTATGTGGGAGTTTGCCCAACCAGTCTACATGTGCTTTGTAGACCTGGAAAAGGCATTCGACCGTGTCCCTCGTGGTGTCCTGTGGGGGGTGCTCCGGGAGTACGGGATTGATGGTCCGCTTCTACGTGCCATTCGGTCCTTGTACAATCGAAGCAGGAGCCTGGTTCGCATTGCCAGCAGTAAGTCGAGCTTGTTTCCGGTGAACGTTGGCCTCCGCCAAGGCTGCCCTTTGTCACCGATTCTGTTCATAATCTTCATGGACAGAATTTCTAGGCGCAGTCAAGGTGTTGAGGGAGTCCAGCTTGGTGACCTTAGGATCTCGTCTCTGCTATTTGCAGACGATGTGGTCCTTATGGCCTCATCAGGCTGTGACCTTCAGCGTTTACTGGAGCGGTTTGCAGCTGAGTGTGAAGCTTCTGGGATGAGACTCAGCACCTCCAAATCCGAGGCCATGGTTCTCAGTCGGAAACGGGTGGACTGTACCCTCCGGGTTGGGAGTGAGGTCTTGCCTCAGGTGGAGGAGTTCAAGTATCTCGGGTTCTTGTTCACGAGTGAGGGAAGGTTGGAGCGTGAGATCGACAGACGGATCGGTGCAGCATCTGCAGTAATGCGGTCGCTGTACCGGACCGTCGTGGTGAAGAGAGAGCTGAGCCGGAAGGCAAAGCTCTCTGTTTACCGATCGATCTACGTTCCCACCCTCACCTATGGTCATGAGTTATGGGTCATGACCGAAAGAACGAGATCGCGGATACAAGCGGCGGAAATGAGTTTCCTTCGTAGGGTGGCTGGACTCACCCTAAGAGATAGGGTGAGGAGCTCGGCCATCCGGGAGGAGCTCAGAGTAGAGCCGCTGCTCCTTCACATCGAGAGGAGCCAGTTGAGGTGGCTCGGGCATCTAGTCCGGATGCCTCCCGGGCGCCTCCCTGGTGAGGTGTTTCGGGCATGCCCAGTCGGGAGAAGGCCCCCGGGAAGACCTAGGACACGCTGGAGGGACTATGTCTCACAGCTGGCCTGGGAACGCCTTGATGTCCTCCTGATGGAGCTGGAAAAGGTCGCTGGGGACCGGGAAGTCTGGACTTCCCTACTAAAGCTGCTGCCCCCGCTACCCGGATAAGCGGAGGAAAATGGATGGATGGATGGATATTAAACAGTAAATCATGTTCTTTAGCCGTTGAATGTGGCCTATTATTAGTCAAAACATATGCATGTTTAAGCTAATGTTAGGTATTTCCTCCTTAAATTAAGCATTTTCAAAAATAAAAATGGTTAAATTAACTAAAATACAAATATAAGGCATTCAAAAGACAAATTCCAAGACCCTGATGGCCCTAATCGCTGGTAAAAACACGGCCTTGTTGCGGCCATAACTCAAGCCAAGAGGAAACTCAACTCTGACCCCACAATGTCACTTCCTGTCCCCCACTCACTTGTCTCCCCAAGGGAACACATTCATTGCAACACACATGAGTCTTATTATAAGCACACTTATCCAAGCACAATCACAGAGGTGATGTTCTGACATCTACTGGTTTAGGTAATACTAGTGGAAAGGTGACTACCAGAGTGTTATTTCATGTCTAGGGCTCTAATAATGTTATAAAACATTTAGAAGTTTGTAACAGGTTTTCTATGCTCTAACTACACAAATATTCCATCTACTGTATAAATAAGGAATCCAACTTTGCAAAAATTCTGCCATCATAGTGGAGTCTGTAACCAAATTATCTGCAACAAACAAAGTATTAAGGTTTTAGAATGGCAACAGTTCTTCTCAACTATTAGGTACATTTGCATAATCTCCGTGTCGCTGAGCATGTGCATGAAAGAGTCTGCACAATAGATTTGATCAGCTGTCCTTCACTTGTGTAAGCTTTTAATGGCCTTCATTTGGAAAGCGGGATTCATGCAACGACACACCTACCCACACACACATTGTTGACCATTGGTGCGTGCTTCAGGTACTGGAAAAGCCTCCAAGTGAACGTATCAACACAAACATAATCAAGTGTCGGGGTGTGCGTGTGTGCGTGTGTGTCCAGGTGTAGTGGGTTATCAGTTATAGCCAAACTCCCGAGATTAGTGAGCATACGCAAATCACCTGTATGTGTATAGCTTACTGGGAATTCCCCACAGGCTAACACAAAAAAGACACAGTGTGAAAATTTACAATGTGTGTTTGTATGTAAAGTGGAACAAACCGCAACCCCCTTAAAGAAAGAGCCAAATAAGTGGATAACCATTCATGATATTTGGCCATGTTGCAGTGCTGACAATAGAATATACTCCTTTATCAGAGACACAGATGTGTATGCAAAACCTGAGGTTGCTCTTTAAATTCTATATCATCACCTCTCTACGGCAATTGTCATTCCTGGAATCTTCCTATTTGGTCACAGTCCCAAAATATAAGAAACAGCTCTTTGAAACATTGTAGTTCTACACCACTCCAGACTACAGTCACAATCAACATTCCTGCAAATTTTTAAAGCGTCTTGTGTTCAAAAGGTCAGACAGACGTATTTCACAATACAGCTTTCTTTTTTGTCCACCTCACACAAAACAAGTTGTAGAACTGTCTCATCTGAATCTTGTAGGAAACACCTAGTTTATGATTTCATTTTCCAATGTTATCTTTTTTTTATTTTATTTTGTAAAGTATGTATACTTTTATTTCATGGTTTCCTTTGTTTTGTAGCAGCCTGTCCTGGCGCTTTTTCGTTCGGGAAATGTACTTGACTTTGATGCCACATTAGCTGTATATGTTCACTTTTGGTTAAATAAGAAATGAAAATAAAAAAATGGCCTCACGGTGGTTGAGCTATGAATAGCTGCACATTATGTGATATATAAATGGGCAGATTGATATTGGTTATAATTTACTGAAATTATTTCAGCTGCTTGTGTGTTAAACTGGCAGATGTGTGGTAAAGTGAGCTCTTTTAGAAGACCAGTATAGCCTACATAATTCATATGGGAATGCTGAAGATAAGGAATGGGATTGGGAACTGGTAGGACTTTGCATTCCCACGGAAGATACTGTAGTTTGGCTCCTTCAGTAGGCAGGTCCATAATCTGTGGTCTCAATAAACACTCATAAACCACACAGACCAGCACACAGGCCCGTGCACTCACCTTATCATAATAACACACAAACTCAAGCAAAGCTTGCACATAAATCATCAGTTTTTCCAGCGAGATAAGGGAAAAGACAGTCATTCATAGCTAGGAAGTGATGTGTCATCTGCTATGTGGATAAACTAACATAAACTAGTTCAATTAGCATCTAACAACTCAATAGAGGGTGTCAGTTTTTGATGATACACTGTAGCACAGAGGAAGGCATGCACACTGAATACTGTATTTGTTAACACTTGCTGAAGGCCCTATGTCCAGTCCATATCTACTATGTCTGAACATTTGCAACAAACTCTAGATAAGCATTGCTTAATCTCTCGTAACAATAAGAACTGAATCTCTGTCACTGGTAAACCCAGAAAACCAAAGAATTAGTGGTTTGAAATACTGATGGTGGTGATCCTTTGTTTAGTGTGATCAATTGGTTCCAGACCAATTTCTTATTTTTAAATTGAATATGTTCATTGTTAGGGCATGGAAAACATGTTTATGACCTTATAAATACATTTTTAAACATTATAACAGCCCTTTAGCCATGAAGTTACACCACATAGTCACCTTTACACTTGTATCATATGTCCTGCATATCTAGCGTATATGTATATACAGTGATGTGAATGTGTTTGCCTCCCTCCAGATTCATTGTTTTGTATGTTTGTCACACAAATGTTTCAGATCTTCAAAAAATGTAAACATTAGTCAGTGACAACACAGTTGAAAACAAAATGCAGTATTTAAATAAAACCTATTAAATAAAATCCAAACTTACATAGCTCTGTGAGAAAAGGTTTTCCAACTCCAGCAAACCACATTTACCACATTATCTACAAATGGCAAAAAGATGGAAAAGTAGTGAACCTTAGAAGGAGTAGTGGCTGGCCAACCAAAATACCCCAAGAGCACAGAAATGATTCCTCCAAGAGGTCACAAAAGCCCCCACAACAACATTCAAAGAACTGCAGGTCTCACTCGCCTCAGTTAAGGTCAGTGTTCAAGACTCCACCAAAGGAAAGTCACTGAGCAGAAAAACGGCCTGCATGGCAGAGTTCCAAGATGAAAACCATTGCTGAACAAAAAGAACATTAATGCCCGTCAGTCTTTCCACACAACATCTTGAGGATCCCCGAAACCGTTGGGAAAATACGATTTTGCAGGGGCAAAAGTTGAACTTTTTAGAAGTTGTGTCCCATTACATCTAGTGTAAAAGTAACGGAGCATTTCAGAAAAAGAGCATCATACTGTCAGTAAAATATGGTGGTGGTAGTGTGATGGTCAGGGGCTGTTTTGCTGCTTCAGGACCTGGAAGACTTGCTGTGATAATACTGTATAACCACACATTCTGGTGTCTGACGTCTGACCATCTGTTTGTGACCTCAAAATAAAACAAACTTGGGATCTGCAGCAGGACAATGACCCAAAAATGACAATGATCCACCTCTGAATGGCTGAACGAAAACAAAATGAAGACTTTGTAGTGGCGTAGTCAAAGTCCAGTGGTTCATGCTGGAAAACTCTCCAATGTGGCTGAATTAAAACAATTCTGCAAAGATGAGTGGGTCAAAATTCCTCCACAGCGCTGTAAGAGATCCATTGGAAGTTATTGCAAACGCTTGATTGCAGTTGTTGCTGCTAAGAGTGGCCCAACTAGTTATTGGTCAATCACTTTTTCACAGAGGGCCATGCATGTTTGGATTTCTTTTGCTCGTTTAATCAAAAAAAGTTTAATTTAAGAACTGCATTTTGTGTTCAGTTGTGTTGTCATTGACTAATATTAGAAACTTTTAAGTGTGACAAACATGCAAAAAATGAAATCATGACGGGGGCAAACACTTTTTCACACCACTGTATAGTTTCTGTTTGCTCTATCCATTGCGGAAACAATGTACAGAAATGGACAATATATATGTGAATTCCTTCATTTTGTAAATCAATCAATCAATCGATATAGTAGACGTAATAAGACTAACTAAGCCATTTAAAACATATATAAGACTTGTGCTCGTGTATGTTACTGTACGCGTGTTCTTCAGGGCAGTGCGTGAGTAAGTACTGACACCCAGTGACCAGTGTAGAATACTAAATATCAACATCTTTGAATGTCTTATATTTATCTTCTGGTTAATTTAGCCAGTTGTATGCTTAAAAATGCTTAATTTAGGTAAAAAAGATGAAATATTTGCTGAAATATGCATTTTTAAAATTAATAATATGACATATTTAACTACAAAACAGCATAATTTATTTCTTAATACCGGGGAAGTCCGATATTGTCTTTTTTGCCAATGTCCATTATGCCAATATTGTCCAACGCTCAATTTCCAATTCTGATTCAACCGATACCAATATGCGTAACATCACACATCTCCTGTCATGGAATTAACACATATCTTTTGAGAAGCAATCCTTCTCACCGTGGCTGTAAACAACATTGTACAACTTGGGTAAGCAAACATCTAAAAAACACTTGCGATCGGCCGTTGCCAAGTGTGGCTCGAATTTGGTAAATACGGCATCTGGCTTTGAACTGGATGCATAGTTATTTATTAGAGAGACAACGGAAGATGTGAAATTGAGTGTCTAAAAATTCGAGTGATTGGGCATTGCTTGTGGGGTCCTTCAGAGATTTATGTTGGGCCTCAAACTCAAATGAAGTATTTAATGTGTCAAACTTAATAAAAGTATTATATTTTGCAGATGATACAAATATTTACTATTCTAGTACTATTCTGCTAAGCTAACTGTATGGATAATGTAAATGATGAGCTAATAAAATTAAAAGAATGGATGGATATTAATACATGTAAATGTGATCAATATTCAATCATCAATATGTTAATCAATATTTAATCATCAAAAAAGCTAAATGTTTCTAGGATATAATGCACTGTATTTATCAAACTTCATTAGTTTTGCCATACTTGACTTACTGTATAGAAGTTTGGGGTCGTAATTACCAACGTTTACTACGTCCCTTCTTTGTATTTCAAAAGAATGCAGTAAAAACTGTACATGGAATTTTTTTATGTGATCATACCAAAACTTTATCTCTGCAGTCTAAACAGTTAAAATTCTTTGCTTTAGCTGATTACCGATATACTTTTATATAAAGCCAATAAAAATATCCATCCTATAAATATTCAAAAGCTCTTTACACAGAAAAAAGAGGGTTTTAAACTGAGGGGATGCACACAATCACAAAACAATTCCACTGGTATTTGTGCACATTCACGTTCAGAGGCTGCTCTCAATTTTGCAAATGTCTTTTAAATAACACCATAAAAAGTGTGGTGGTGTGAGGTCTGGTTAAGGCAGCGGGTATTCAATTACCCCCTCCCCTCCAATCCACCTGTTTGGTAAAATCTCATCAAAGAAGGAGTAATCTAGCAACGGTAGTGTGGGGAAGCCCCAACTTATAAAACTCCCCATCTTCAAAGTATTTTCTAATACTTGGCAGGACAAACTGTTGCAGCAAGTGTATGGATTTTTGGGACACTTGCTTCTAACACAGTGGTCGATGAGTAAGTTGCTTTTCAAGACTGTAGAGAGGGCCAAATCAAACTGCACCGTACTTTTACAAATCCACTTGAAGTCTATGTATCTGGGTTTGTGCAATTTAAGGAGATTCCAGTGGTGACGGGTTAAATGTGTACTGCAGGTTAGGGTCCCGATGAGCAACACTGTGAGACATACAAAAAGTGGCTTCCTCTTTTAAAAAAGGGCTGTGTAATTTTTGAATGAACAATTAACCACAATACTGATTCATTATTCATTAAGGGAAAATATCGATTTGTGTTCTGTTTAACACCAATGTAGCAACAAAGTATAAATGACCAAAGTGTGATACAAAATGATCAAAGAGATACAGATAGATGAGAGTGAGTGGATAATGAACAGTAGATTCTTGTCTTTGAAATTTGCACATGAGTTAAGAAGGGTATAAACAGTCAAAACCACATAGGTTTTCACAGTTCAATGTGATACAGTGACAACTCTGTGTTATGTGCCTTCTCTGTTGGATTTCTGTAGTGTTTACATGATAAAGTGTTAGTGTCGATGCACACTTTGCAGTGTGGTCAGACCATGGCAATTTATCAAGATGATGTTAAAAACATGTCAATACTGTGGGTTTGCATCAGTAGTGATGCTGTTCTGACTTTCGCCAGAAGATGGCGACATTTGTTCATCTAATTCGGATGTAAAGCCAGAAACCTCAAACACACATGTGACGTATGATTTGATATACATATTTCTAGTTAGTTAAGTTCTAGTTAGGTCTAGATAAGTTGATTTTGCTGCTGGGCATTCATCACACGATGGCAATTCTGTGGCTAATGTGAAGCCTTTTTTGCTTCTTCAACCCTGTCTGTGTTCTGCATGGACTGAACACTATGGAGGACATGCAGGACTTCCAGTCACTGTTAACATTCCTTATTTATCTCCATCCATTCTGACAAGGCAGATACTATCATGCTGAAAGTCAGTATGGCAACAAAAGCAGCACACGTTTGTCACAAGCGTGCACAAACACACATGCTTTTTATGATAAGAACTTGCACAAAATCCTGATCATGCAGCTTGCACATTATGGGATCAGCAAAGTGTTGGGAGAGCCTACGACGTTGACATTCAGAAGTACAAACACACATCTATACCTATAAAGTCACCCAAAACAACACATCCGTCTACAGCGGCAGCGACGTCTGAGAATAAAAAACAGAGTGCAGCGTCTGTCTTGGGCGATGTGCAGGCGTAGACCTGTCTTCTTTGTTAGACAACCTAACCATATTAGGCCTAAAAAATACACTATTACCAAAGACAGATGTAGGTAAAATAGGCATCAAAACACAACAAATGAAGCAAAACATGTGGAAATGTTTCTTGTAACAGCAGATTTAAATATACAATGTTTGGTCAATAATGAATAAAATCACACCTAAAAATGCTTTATAATTAAAACCAGCCTGTGATTGATTGCAAATCAATGCAATCAGTAAAGGCAGCTTCAATATAATATCTCAATATAATAGACTCTTATACCAGAAAGCATGTTGGCCACACAGTTTAAATCTCTGTTGGGCATTTGTGTAGAGTTTGTATGTTCTCCCCAAATGTGGATTTTCTCCGGATCCTACATATAAAAAAAAAACATGCATGTTAGGTTGGTAATTGGTGACTCTAAATTGTCCATAGGTTTGAATGGTTGTTTGTCTTCCCTGCAATTGACAGACGGCCGATCCAGGGTGTACCCTGCCTCTTGTCCAAAGTCAGGCTCCAGGATACCCCACGACCCTGATGAGCTTATATTGGAAAGACCACTGAATAAATGATTCAAGTGATCCAGAAAATGTATCTGTATGCAACTTAACAGGACAAACATCACATAATAACTAACCGGCTCTTTGTACAATAAAGTTGTTAAAATTCAAAAGAATAATTCTGAAATTTCACACTGATTGAGTGATTGAGTGCTTTGCTGAACTCCATGACTAATCACATCTCAGAAGGCCTTCTATTGTCGCAGTCTCACTTTTGCACCCCCTTCTCTATCCCCTTACCTCATCCGCCTTCTTTCCTTTGTACAGTGAGATGCAGAGAGGAAGAGAGTGACAGGGTAAAAATGGGGGGCTGGGGAGGTTGGAAGGAGAAGAACCTTTTGTTGCCTTTCAGGTGGTTTCCCATGAAAAGCCAGAACACACACCTGCCGCCACTAGAAAAGCGTAGTGTCTCGCCGTCTTCCGTTGAGCACACACATACACACTCACGCACACAAGACTGGCCTTCAGTCGCTCCACTAGAGCCCTGGCATGCACAAATACAGAAACAAGCAAGTTGACATGCATCTGCAGGTGTGTATAAATGTTAGTGTATTGATGGGTGTAAAATATGCAGGACAAATGTGATGGATGAGGGGGTGGAGAAGAAGAGGAGGTGAGGAGGTAAAGTGGCATGTGGGGGTGATTGAGTGGCAACCCAGTGAATGGGCCGTTCCAAGGAGCTCAGGTAGCACAATATGTGTTATTCCAAGCAGAGCCCGGTGAGTGCTCTCCAGTTAGTGTCAGGTGTCAGGTAGCTACTTGTCCTTGTGGCTTCAAGGCTGCTGTTGCTTGGATAATGTTTACAGTCACAGGAGCTACTGCAGATGAAGGGGACAAGAGGCGAGGGAAGGAACCGCATGCTTTGATCTGATGCAGACTGTTTGATGTGAGTGAGAGACGAGTTGAAAGAGAGTAGGAAAAAATGACTGCACACATAGTGTTCAAAATAATAGCAGTCCAATGTGATTAACCGGATTAAGTACTGTTATTAGTATATTTTTGTTGCTACATGGCAAACAGTGGGTGCAGTAGATTCTCAGTTCTCCCACTATTCTCCCACTATTCATGATATGCACACTCTTAAGGCTGTGCAATTGGGCAATTAGTTGAAAGGGGTGAGTTAAAAAATAGTAGTGTGGAATTCAATCAGTGATCAGTGATCAATTTTGTAAAAAAAGGGGTAAATCAGGTGGCCCCTATTTGTGGATGAAATCAGCACTTGTTGATCATGCATTTCACTTTGAAAGCCTGAGGAAAATGGGTCGTTCAAGACATCATTCAGAAGAACGGCGTACTTTGATTAAAAAGCTGAGCAAATCCAGAGACACATGGCAGAAAAAGGAAGACAGCTATCAAAATGGATTGAAGAATACCCAGAATGGCAAAGGCTCGGCCAATGATCAGATCCAGAATGATCAAAGACAGTCTAGAGTTACCTGTAAGTACTGTGACAGTTGGAAGACGTTCGTGTGAAGTTAATTTACAGTGACAGTAGAAGTCTGTGTGAAGCTAATCTATTTACACGAGTCCCCCGCAAAGTCCCTCTGTTAAAAAAAAAAAAAGCCATGTGCAGAAGAGGTCACATTTTTCCAAAGAACACATCAACTGGTTTGAAGAGAAATGGAGGAACATTTTGTTGACTGATGAGAGTAAAATTGTTCTTCTGGGGTCCAATGGCCGCAAGCAGTTTGTGAGACGACCCCCAAACTCTGAATTCAAGCCACAGTAAACAGTGAAGACAGTGAAGCATTGTGGTGCAAGCATCATGATATCGGCATGTTTCTCCTACTATGGCGTTGGGCCTATTTATCGCATACCAGGGATTATGGATCAGTTTGCGTATGTAAAAATACTGGAATGGGTCATGTTGCATAATGCTGACGAGGACATGCCCATAAAATGGGTGTTTGAACAAGACAATCACCCCAAATGCACTAGTAAACCAACATCTTGGTTCCAAACCAACTAAATTAACGTTATGGAGTGTTCAGCCCAATCCCCGAACCTTAATCCAATTGAGAACTTGTGGGGTGACATCACAAATGCTGTTTCTCAAGCAAAACCAAGAAATGTTAATGAATGTTATAAAACAATCTTGGAATAACAACTAAAAGGTGCCACATGTTGGTTGACTCCATGCCACACAGATGTAAAGCAGTTACAAAAAACTGTGGTCATACAACTAAATTTTAGTTTAAATTCACAGGATCCTAGAAACAATAAAAATTTTACAAAATAATTTTGAGTTAGTATAGTCAACGGCAGACACTGCTACCCACCAGGCACTTTTTGTCTATTAGTAGTCTAATCTACATATATGGTAGACCTTTAAGTAACATCTAGTATACTTCTAATGCGTTACTCTAAAAGATGTCTACAGACAGTTATCAATATAGACATCTAACATTCATCTTTTTCCATGCATTTAAACCAGGTTTATGAATAGATACAGATTGGATTACTTTAGATTAGATGTTTATTAGCTTTCCCTTGTATTCCTTATAAATAATACTGTACAAACAACACATTTTTGTACAATTGTATTTGATGTAGGCTTGCAAAATGCAGTCAGACACTAAGCACAACAGTCTTCAAGCAGCAACACTAACAACATATGACTGAAACAATGTATTTTCAAAAGCACATGGCCAGGCTGTCATCAAAACTTTTATTTTTTATTTTTTAATTGAATTTATTTCATTCAAAATCAAAACAAGTCATTCCAAACAACTACAACAAACTCAACACAATAAATGAATGAAAAGGAGCAGAAAGAAGAACAGTCTTATAATATCAGCCCCTTTCAAATAACAATCATTTAACAGTTCAGTTTTATATCATTTTTATACATATAATATCTTCAATTTAGTTACAGATAAATGCACATTTTTAACATTTTGATTTTTCCAGTCTTTCAGATTTCCCAACATACATTGCTAACTTTTGACTGAAATTTTACAATTTATGAAGCTTCTAACTGTTCATACTTCCTCATTATTGCAGCTTTTATGAATTGAACAACAGGATCGTCTTAGAGTCTTTTATTTCTTCCTGAAGCTTGTTCCATAGATAAATTCCTTTTACTGTGACAGTCTGTTCCATTGCTCTGGTCCTGAACCGGGGTTTTTTGAAAATATCTTTTCCTTTCAGATTGTAATGACAGTCTCGTTTTTCAAAACCTTCCTGAATGTTTGCTGGTAACATATTTTTATTAGCTTTGTACAAAACCTGAAGAATTTTATGCTCAACTATATCATAAAATAAAATTTTAAAGTCTTGCATTTAATAAACAATGGGTTTGATGGCTCTCTATATCTTTTGTTATTTATGGATTTCATGGCTTTTTTTGTAAGATAAACAATGGATTGGTAAATATTTTACAGATTGATTCCCAAATTTCTACACAGTATGTTAAATATGGCAAAATCATTGTGTTGTATAAATTGAGCAGAGCTGAGTGAATCAAAAAGAGTTTCACTTTATGCAAAACAGCAATAGATTTGGCAACTTTACCCTTTGTACAATTTAGGCAGCAAAGTCCAAGTTGTCAAAGTCACTAACCTTTTAGGTTTGCAATCCAAGTAACACACGATGCACATTATCCTCCACTGCACAATCTAAGTGCTGATAACATTAGTTGTTCACCACATTGTTTTTTTAAATGGCTGTCTCTTGTTGAAAAATGAAAAATTGAAAAATGCACAAAATACTTGAAATACCCTAAATTCTCTCTTGTCCCTGCCCTCCATTTGCATGAACTCAAAAGGTAAGCCAGAAGGGATGTCATTTACTTTATGTGGTAGGTGGAGGCCTCTGGTTCGCTGCTCCCAAACTGCTGAACCTCGTCAAGTACACTATATTACCAAAAGTATTTGCGCACACATCCAAATGATCAGAATCAGGTGTCCTAATCACTTGGCTTGGCCACATGTGTATACAATCAAGCACCTCGGCATGCAAACTGTTTTGACAAATATTTGTGAAAGAATGGGCCGCTCTCAGGAGCTCAGTAAATTCCAGCATGGAAATGTCATAGTATGCCACCTGTGCAACAAATCCAGTTGTGAAATGTCCTCGCTCCTAAATATTCCACAGTAAACTGTCAGCTTTTTTATAAGAAAATGGAAGAGTTTGGGAACAACAGCGACTCAGCCACAAAGTGGTAGGCCATGCAAACTGACGGAAAGGGGTCAGATGATGCTGAGACGCATAGTGCAAAGAGGTTGCCGACTTTCTGCACAGTCAAATGCTACAGAGCTCCAAATTTCATTTGGCCTTCAAATTAGCCCAAGTACTGTACGCAGAGAGCTTAATGGAATGGGTTTCCATGGCCAAGCAGCTGCATCCATCCAAGCCATACATCACCAAGTGCAATGCAAAGCGCCGGATGCAGTTTTGTAAAGCACCCCGCCACTGGACTATAGAGCAGTGGAGACGTGTTCTTTGGAGTGATGAGTCACGTTTTTCCATCTGGCAATCTGATGGACGAGTCTGGGTTTGGAGGTGGCAAGGAGAACGGTACATTTCGGACTGCATTGTGCCAAGTATGAAATTTGGTGGAGGGGGAATTATGGTGTGGGGTTGTTTTTCAGGAGTTGGCCTTGGCCCCTTAGTTCCATTGAAAGGAACTTTGAATGCTACAGGATACCAAAACATTTTGGACAATTCCAAGCCCCCAACCCTGTGGGAACAGTTTGGAGCGGGCCCCTCCTACTTCCAACATGAGTGTGCACCAGTGAACAAAGCAAGGTCCATAAAGACATGGATGACAGTGTCTGGTGTGGATGAACATGACTGGCCTGCACAGAATCCTGACCTGAACCCGATAGAACACCTTTGGAATAAATTAGAGCGGAGACTGAGAGCCAGGCCTTCTCGACCAACATCAGTGTGTGACCTCACCAATGCGCTTTTGGAAGAATGATGAAAAATTCCTATAAACACATTATCCTCAGCCTCGTGGACAGCCTTCCCATAAGAGTTGAAGCTGTAATAGCTGCAAAAGGTGGACCAACATAATACTGAACCCTATGGGTTAGGAATGGGATGGCACTTAAGTTCATATGTGAGTCAAAGCAGGTGAGCAAATACTTTTGGTAATATAGTTGTATCTTGAACGTGATATCAAAAATCTTCTAAAATCCTAAAATGAAAAATGAAAACATTAACTATTAACATTAGTAACATTAGTATTTCTCTCAAAGACTGTCTAGACGCTTTTGTTACACAAACTTACTTGCTACGGGTAGAGGGAACATTTGGTGATCTAACTTCCTGAAAAACAAAAAAAGTGAAGATATTAATTATTTGAAGCTGTCACAAAAATCTGTAGGCTGTTTTGATTAAATTCACCTAAAATGTTATTGTTAATAAATAAATAAAAACCATACAATTTAGAGTTTTTTGAAATTCCCTAGAGATCTGTGAGTTTTTATAATGGCCAAGGTCTGTTTTGTAAGTTTGAAAGCAAAAATGTTTTTTGTCCTACCCCTACATTTCTCAGGAGACTTTTATAGCATTTAAATGTATGGGTCTTTTTTATTTAAGGATAGGTGGATATTAACTGGACTTCTTGAAATGTTTACAAAATTACTGTAATTCCTGTATGCCACAAATTAAATGGTATTTACAAAGTGATGGTTTTACAGTATTAAAGACAAATCATACTTTCAGATGCCAATGATGAATCCAAGTCTTGTGTAATCTTGGTCTTCATCTTCCTCGGAGATCATGGACCCCCATTCTGGATAGAACTGGTAGGGTAGGCAAAGGCTCTGCAACGAGCAAAACACTTTTACTTTGCTTAGTAGTATTGCTATTGTAGAACAAAAATAACAATAATAGAACAAAAATAGAACAATTGGCATCCTTACTTTTGGTCACTGCTGAGGAGCATACATCTTCAGAAAAAAAAGCCTGTGGAATACAAAAAACAAAAACATGGACATTGTGATAATTGTGAAGTAGAGTTGTAACAAGTTTCAGCTATTTTTCTATTTTGGTATTCAATTCATCATTTTTAATCAAAAATGTAAATATCCTCTGATTGCTGCCTCTCAAATGTGAATTATTTTTTAATTTGCTAACTGATTCATGAAAGCAGACTTAATATCATTGTGTACGCGATATTCACACACATCAGCTGTGACTTTGTGTTTGATTCCTTTTGATGTGGTACGTCCAGGCCCTAAACAACAAGCTTCAGATTAATAATAAAATAATCGTTACTCGCAGCTCTTGTTTGAGGTGTATCAATTTGGTCACTTGAGTGATCTAAACAAGGTTACCATACCTTCTTCAAAAGCTTTTTCTTTTAAGCACATGCTTTGTAGGCGACTTCTTCTTCGTCCATCATGGTGAATCCCAACTGTGGCACGGCATTCCACCTCGCAATAATTATAAAAACAAAATAAATCAATATGACAGCTAATAACATTGTCAGTTTAACAACAAAAAACAAGCTTCGGTTCAAAAGACCCAGTGGCCACAAGATCACCGTCACTGTGTTCACCATTTTTAAAATTTTAGTAAATAAAATTTCCATGTGCCACGAACCAGATTTGGCCACCAAAGATCAGGTCGCCAGGACACCCGGCCTCGACCACTGCCCAAATCACATAGCACCGGACCATTATGCTTGCCCCTGCAGGTGGTGGGTCTGCGCGGGGGAGTTCCCGTGTTCCTTCTTTGGGCTGGGCCCGGCCAGGCCCCACGGGTGAAGGCTTGGCCACCAGGCGCACGCCTGGCTCCAGGGTGAGGTCCCGGTGTCCCACGTCCGGTTGAGTTGCGGTCACTCCTCTTCGTTTTTTTTATTAAGGGTCTTCTGAATTACTCTTAGTCTGGCCCGTCACCTAGAACCTGTTTGCCTTGCGCATAAAGCCCCTGACAACATAGCTCCTAGGATCATTCGGGCACTCAAACCCCTCCACCGCGATAAGGTGGTGATTCAAGGAGGAGATGGGAGTGAGGTCTTGCCTCAGGTGGAGGAGTTCAAGTATCTCGGGTTCTTGTTCACGAGTGAGGGAAGGTTGGAGCGTGAGATCGACAGACGGATCGGTGCAGCGTCAGCAGTAATGCGGTCGCTGCACCGGACCGTCGTGGTGAAGAGAGAGCTGAGCCGGAAGGCAAAGCTCTCTGTTTACCGATCGATCTACGTTCCCACCCTCACCTATGGTCATGAGTTATGGGTCATGACCGAAAGAATGAGATCGCGGATACAAGCGGCGGAAATGAGTTTCCTTCGTAGGGTGGCTGGACTCACCCTAAGAGATAGGGTGAGGAGCTCGGCCATCCGGGAGGAGCTCAGAGTAGAGCCGCTGCTCCTTCACATCGAGAGGAGCCAGTTGAGGTGGCTCGGGCATCTAGTCCGGATGCCTCCCGGGCGCCTCCCTGGTGAGGTGTTTCGGGCATGCCC